>JAUESR010000152.1:0-150887 GCA_030914345.1 Drosophila koepferae | reverse complement strand
CTTGCTTCTGATTGGCTGGCCAATCAGAGCACAGCAGCGGTAAATTTGCGCTGACACGGTAAATTTACACCGACGCACTAACACTCGCGCAAGCGGTAGATCGCTTATCGCGAAGTGGCTCTTTTAAGCACTTTTAAGCGGCGCTCAAAAGTATTTTATTGCGGGGCAATAAAAATTTGTCTCGACGATGCGCGAACACGTCTGCTCGCGGCGAAATCAGAAACAAACTTGACGGTATTGTACAGAAATTCCTGCATTGTTTTACGTGGCGTGTACTTCCGGAGGAAGTTTACTACCACGGTACTCACATGTGCCCATAAGGTGACACATAGTACAGCGGGTGAAAATAACGCGTCCACCAACGCTCAAAAAAGAGAAGAGAGCTCTTTTTTGTACCAAATTGAACTTGTGCTGTCGGGCACATCGTTCCCTCTTGGGTCGAGGCGAGGCCTATCATAACCTCTACTGACTTCGGGTACAGTATCCGGTTGGGATCCAAAAAATGACATGCTTGGATCGCAACTTGTCGTGACTCAATACCACATTGAGTCATAACGTCTACACCACAGCCACCACGATACTCCCACTAGGGGGCCAACCTCAATGGGCCAGCCTTGGCGCTAGCCCAACCCGTGGTTCAATTAACAGTTTTGATCGACTGTTCGTAGTCATAGACTACTAACCCAAATTCGGTTCCGACAACCTGGAGCTGGGGTGAGCACCGGCGGCAAGCTCAATAGTGAGGTTGCCTACCAGATTAAGGCTCTGGTTAGCCCTTCGTAGTTAAGCTACTACCAATTTTGACTATCATCAGTCCGGCATTGGTCAGCCAGGTCCACGGTCTCCACGTCGTCATCCCTCCAGCTGTGTGCGTCGCCTGTTGAAAACTATGCAAGCATAGTTCTCAAGCAGTTGCACGCTCTCCAGGGTCCACAGGGTGTCCTCCACATTCCAGTCACCGGATGGTGTCTGCTGGATCCTAAGTCCTTGCAGATCCCGCACATCCGCATAGAGGGGGCAGGCACACAGAACGTGTTGCCAGTCCTCCGTGGGATGGCCACATAGGCATCCAGCAGTCTCGCTGAGACCACGCGCATGCAGAAAAGCATTCAACGACCCATGACCAGTTATGAGGAAACTGGTCAGCATCGTGAAACTGAAATCCGGGCGGCTAAAGACGAGGCTTACATCCGGGATGAAACGGTGCGTAACACGTCCGTGTTCGCTGTCATCCCACCGGAGTTGCCACTCACGCAGTAAGCGTTCGTCCAGCAAGGCTCTCCTCATAGTACGATCAAGGGTAGAAAACGTCTTGATCGTAGAGCAATCGCCCTCTTCCATCGCGTATCCACGCTTCAGCTTAAACTGCATCGCGTTGCGCGTTGCCACAAGGTCCAGCGGCGGAGCTCCAGCTAAAACTTCAAGGGCATCAGTAGATACCGTTCGGCACGTGGGGCAAACATCCTAAAAGGATGAGCCTATGGCAGGACTTGAGCGCCCATCCTGGCACCGACTAGTCTCATCGCCATCTTGTACCACACCGAGGCACCAAAACAGTGCACAAGGCACATGAGTCCGGCATATATCCTTCGCCGTGCGCGCGGACTGAATCCCCAGTCGACGCGTAGCACACGGGTCAGGGCTCCGACGACTCCGGCCAGCCGATCACGTAAAGACGTGATATGCGGGAGGAAACTCAACCACTCGCCAGCCGTGTGATGCCAAGGGTAACGGTATTGCGTCACATACCGGAGATTTGCTCCTGCAAACCTCACAGCGGGATGCCTGCCAGCCGACAGGCTTCCCTTAAGGAGCATCGTCACAGTCTTCGTTGCCGAGACTGAGACGCCCTACCTCGATACCCCATCCTCCAACTATCTCCATCAGTTGGGCACCTTTGAGCTCCAGTTGAGATCTGGAGTTCCCTTCGATGAGCAGCAGCAGATCGTCAGCATATGCACTAAAAGTGCAGTGCGCTTCGAGTCGACGCAAGAGGACATCCATCAAGATGTTCCAAACCACTGATGGACCCCTGCGGACAGCCACGTGTTACGTCAACACTGGCTTCTCCAAAGCTACTGACGATGCTAGCTTTTCGGTCCGAAAAGAAGCTGCGCCAGATCTCAATCTCCCTGCATCCAAGGTCCGATAGTCGGCGTAGCGCTGCGTCCCATTCGACGTGGTCGAATGCTCCTTTGAAGTCTATAAAGACTCCAAGGACGTATCGAGCCGAGCTGGCTTCGACACTGCAGACGACATGCCTCCAGGCATCCTCCACGCAGCGTCCGGGGCGAAAACCGAATTGCCATCGGTTCTCGTCCGTGAGCACCTCCTTCACACGGTTCACCATGATTCCTTCCAGCACTTTGCCGAAAACTGGCAGCAGGCAGATGCCTCGATAGGACGCTGGATCGCTCCTGTCCTTGTCGAGGCCTTTGAGGAGCGCAACCACACGTGGGCGCTTCCACTCAAATGGAAAGTATCCATCTGCCAGGCAGCGGGAGTACATCGCTGACAAGTGCTCGGGTATGGCCCGCCAAGCCGCTTTGACCATACCCCCAGTGATGCCATCTAAGCCAGGTGAGCGCTTGCTCCGAACCTTGGCGATGCATTCCTCAATCTCGAAAGATTGAAGGTCTGGGGGTACTCCGCGAGGAACGGTAACGTCCACTGGTCTCTCCGCAGCTGGAAAAAAGCTGCGGAGCAGGACGCTCGCACAGTCGTGCCAAGTTACAACCGGCTCATCGTTCCAGCGAAGGCAACCGAAATCGGTGCACGTCTTGCGGCCTCGGCATATCCGGTAGACGGGCCCCCATGGGTCCTCCTGGTGCTCGCCGACGAATCGTCTCCAGTCCTCTTCCTTCGCCTTAAGCATCATCCTCTCGTATTCCTTTCGGGTGATCCTGAAATACGAGGCGAGTGCACTAACACTGTCGCTGTGATTGCGGCGCGCATGCTGAAGCCTTCGCCGGGCTCTCCTGAGCGCGCGGCGTGCGTCAGTGAGGGCGGCAGACCACCAGCCCACACGACGTCTGGCCAGCGGTTGTCGACGCCCAAACACAGCGTCGCTCACCTGATAGACCAGGGAGCGAAGTGTAGCCACCTGAGCATCCGATGCCATCAGGCGAAACTCCTCCAGAGGTACTTCCATCGATGCAGTCCTAAGCTCATCACCAAAACGCCGCCAGTCAGCATTCTGGAGTTTCCACGAGGGCACAGGAGCATAGCTCTCAACTGTGCTTTCCGGATTAAGTGAAACCACAACAGTAATGATGTTGTGGTCACTTAAATCCCACTCGCTTACACTCCAGTCATACGTAGCCCACGTAGACGCTGAATCACTGGCTATTGTAACGTCGATATCGCTCCGAGCGCGGCGATTATCGAACGTATACACTCTGCTGCGGACATTTAGCACACCGGCTCGACTGCCCTGAACCCAATCTGCTAGCAGCTCACCCCGCTGCCTGTTCAGATAGCCCCGCGATCGCTCGGGAAGCTTACTGAACCACAGGGGGGATACTGCGTTCGCATCAAGGCCATAGATGACAGGCGTGCTGCTGGCTAGCAGCAGCACCGCATCCATGTACAGCAGGTACGGCTCCAAATCTGCGTTGAATTGGCAGTATACGGAGGTGAGGAATATCGAGCCGAATTTTCCACACACACTCACGCATACGCCAAACTCGGTGATGAGCTGGGAGACAGGCATGCAGACGACCTCCTGGTCGTCTACGACAATAGCAGCTTTGTTGTGGCGGTCGGAGAAGACTCGCATGCCTGCCGGTAATCCGGTGATCCTTCCTCCACGGTCAACGTATGGCTCCTGAAGCAATGCGAACTTCGCTCCTGAGTCCCTCATCCGGACTCCAAGCTCGATGACAGCAGCGCGACTCCTGCCGCAGTTTGCTTGGATGAAGCTAAACATTGTTAGTGTCTAGCTGCCACCCTCGCAAGAACTGCGGCGTATATCGGACAAGCCGCTGAGAGCATGCGATGCTCACAGGGCAGTCCCTTAAAATTGCAGTTCCTGCAACGCACAGGATTGCTGCAATTCGAGGCGCGGTGTCCAGGTTGTCCACATTGGCGGCAAATGATCTCCTTCATCCTGCACTGGGCCGCCTTATGGTCAAAACCTACGCACTTGTGACATGCGTAGGTATGAGTCATCGGGCGCCAGCGGAAGGCAAACCATTCGACATAAATTTTCTCGCTGTCCTCCAGTATGTCCAGGGCCTTCTGATCCATCTCCAGTTGGACGTTGACCGTGGGTCCAGAGTCGCTACTCCATGGCTTCGACGCAATGGACACGGCCTTCTCGAACGCACCACTTGACATGCGTGCCAAGTAATGGTTCTTGAAGAGCCCATCCATGAGCTGCTTCGGCGTGAGACTGCTGTCGACATCTTGGACGAGAATCCTCATCCTGGGCGCTGCGTTCTGCTTAACCTCCAGTCCAACCTCCTTGAACTTTGGGTTCGCAACCACTCGTCGGAGCTCACTGGTCGAAGGCGTGCGGATGATCGCACCGCCTCGCTTCAGCTCACGCACCTCGTGTACACGCACACCGAGAGCGGGAGCAACCTCCTTGCGAACACGATCGGCAACTTGCCGAGGTGTCTCCTCGGGATTGTTGCTCGTCACAATTGCCGACCACGTCTCCGCAACTTTGCGGATCCGGGGAGCGGCAATTGGAGCAGCAGGAGCGACGGCGGTTGCAGCAGCAGCAGCATACGAAGCGACGGGGTGGGTAGCGGCGACGGGGGGGGCAGCAGCAGCTTGCGGACGAATTCTCTGCATTGTTTCCAGCTCCTTTAGTCTGCCAAAAACGTCCAGTATCAATTCCTGATACTTCGCGGAGGCGTCCAGCACTCTGAGTGCAACCGCACCAGGCACATCGTCTGAGACGACGGCATTCCGGAGCAACTTCTCGATGGCCATCATCCGATGGACCACCGAGGGGCTCGCGGTGACAGCTCCAGCTGGCACCGAGGGGACGGAACGGGCGGAAGCAGCAGCAGAGGCAGCGGACGTCGACGGCACAGCTTGCTGAGCAGCAGCACGCACAGCGCGAGCAGCACGATATGCAGCAGCAGCAGCAGTGGCGGCGGTGGCAGAAACAACAGTGCCGGGGGCAGCAGCAGCGGGGGCAGCAGCGGCGGGGGCAGAGGCAGCGGGGGCTGCAGCAGTGGGGGCGGCGGAGGCATCAACGGCAGCGGGGGCATCAACGGCAGCGGGGGCAGCAGCAGCAGGAGAAGCGGCAGGGGCAGCGGGGGCAGCATCCGAGACAGCCATGGAGGCGTCCGTCTCATCAGCCGAGCTCTCAACCCTCGCACGGAGCTTCCGCGGAGGGGAGTCAGTCGGCGGCGGCATCACAGCCGAATCCACTGTGACTGCTCTTCCAGAAGCCGTTCTGGAAGGGCGGCCACGCCTCTTGCGCCCAGTCGAGCGCGTCGATCGCGCTGAGCTCTCGCTGCTCATGTCGGAGTCCATGGTGCCAGAGGCAGCACTTCACCGACACACGCACACGCACACGCACACGCCTTGCAAAACTTTTTTAAAAAAAGTTTGCACCCGAAGTATGCACTACTTTGTATACGCGCTCGAAAGTATGCAGTGACTTTTTACTCCGCGCACAAAAGTATGCCGCGCGAAAAAACAAACGCTTGCTTCTGATTGGCTGGCCAATCAGAGCACAGCAGCGGTAAATTTACGCTGACAAGCGGTAAACTCACACCGACGCACTAACACTCGCGCAAGCTGAAGATCGCTTATCGCGAAGTGGCTCTTATAAGCACTTTTAAGCGGCGCTCAAAAGTATTTTATTGCGGGGCAATAAAAATTCGTCTCGACGATGCGCGAACACGTCTGCTCGCGGCGACAATCAGAAACAAACTGACGGTATTGGTACAGAAGGAGGTACCAATAACAGTGGAGTCTCCGAGTTAGGAGGAGGACTTTCAAAATTATACTGGTTTAGAATCTCTTCAGCAGCAGCCATGTCACTGGATAACTGCTTAGAGATCTTTCTCAGTTTTAAAAATTGAGCCCTCACAGCACTATACATTTTGGAAAAATTGGTTTTTCCAAACAGATCGGGCAAGACCAGCGTAAGCCACCACTACCAATTTTGGCAGTGGACATGATCTTGTCATAATCACGCCCAGTAAGACCTGCACACTTAGTATGCATCATATTTTCGCACAACCAGCAATTAACAAATTGCGCTTGTGCAGCATCACCTGCCAGCCTGAATGTGCATGACTTTTTGCAACTCATATTGGCAACTGGGATGAAAAGCAAATATGCAGAAAAAACAAGTAAGAAGGCTCTAGTCGAGACGGCTCGACTACGAGATCCCCTGAACCCTGCAAAAGAAGTGATACTCTTCTTATTTACGCACTTATGAGCGCGCGCTCTGCTAATCGCGTAGTTGCTGCCGTGGCTTGGGGGTGGATTGGGCTGAACTTTGGACGCTTATAACTCCATTTCTAGAAAGACGATCTTCATAAAACTTTTGGAATATAATAAGAGCATCTAAATGTACCTATTTGCCAAATTGCAAGTCTCTAGTATTTGAAATGCAGTCCCTTAAAATTGCAGTTCCTGCAACGCACAGGATTGCTGCAACTCGAGGCGCGGTGTCCAGGTTGTCCACATTGGCGGCAAATGATCTCCTTCATCCTGCACTGGGCCGCCTTATGGTCAAAACCTACGCACTTGTGACATGCGTAGGTCTGAGTCATCGGGCGCCAGCGGAAGGCAAACCATTCGACGTATATCTTCTCACTGTCCTCCAGTATGTCCAGGGCCTTCTGATCCATCTCCAGTTGGACGTTGACCGTGGGTCCAGAGTCGCTACTCCATGGCTTCGACGCAATGGACACGGCCTTCTCGAACGCACCACTTGACATGCGTGCCAAGTAATGGTTCTTGAAGAGCCCATCCATGAGCTGCTTCGGCGTGAGACTGCTGTCGACATCTTGGACGAGAATTCTCATCCTGGGCGCTGCGTTCTGCTTAACCTCCAGTCCAACCTCCTTGAACTTTGGGTTCGCAACCATTCGTCGGAGCTCACTGGTCGAAGGCGTGCGGATGATCGCACCGCCTCGCTTCAGCTCACGCACCTCGTGTACACGCACACCGAGAGCGGGAGCAACCTCCTTGCGAACACGATCGGCAACTTGCCGAGGTGTCTCCTCGGGATTGTTGCTCGTCACAATTGCCGACCACGTCTCCGCAACTTTGCGGATCCGGGGAGCGGCAACTGGAGCAGCAGGAGCGACGGCGGTTGCAGCAGCAGCAGCATACGAAGCGACGGGGTGGGCAGCGGCGACGGGGGGGGGCAGCAGCAGCTTGCGGACGAATCCTCTGCATCGTTTCCAGCTCCTTTAATCTGCCAAAAACGTCCAGTATCAACTCCTGATACTTTGCTGAGGCATCCAGCACTCTGAGTGCAACCGCACCAGGCACATCGTCAGAGACGACGGCATTCCGGAGCAACTTCTCGATGGCCATCATCCGATGGACCACCGAGGGGCTCGCGGTGACAGCTCCAGCTGGCACCGAGGATACGGAACGGGCGGAAGCAGCAGCAGAGGCAGCGGACGTCGACGGCACAGCTTGCTGAGCAGCAGCACGCACAGCGCGAGCAGCACGATATGCAGCAGCAGCAGCAGTGGCGGCGGTGGCAGAGACAACAGCGCCGGGGGCAGCAGCAGCGGGGGCAGCAGCGGCGGGGGCAGAGGCAGCGGGGGCTGCAGCAGTGGGGGGCGGCGGAGGCATCAACGGCAGCGGGGGCATCAACGGCAGCGGGGGCAGCAGCAGCAGGAGAAGTAGCGGCAGGGGCAGCGGGGGCAGCATCCGAGACAGCCATGGAGGCGTCCGTCTCATCAGCCGAGCTCTCAACCCTCGCACGGAGCTTCCGCGGAGGGGAGTCAGTCGGCGGCGGCATCACAGCCGAATCCACTGTGACTGCTCTTCCAGAAGCCGTTCTGGAAGGGCGGCCACGCCTCTTGCGCCCAGTCGAGCGCGTCGATCGCGCCGAGCTCTCGCTGCTCATGTCGGAGTCCATGTTGCCAGAGGCAGCACTTCACCGACACACGCACACGCACACGCCTTGCAAAACTTTTAAAAAGTTTGCACCCGAAGTATGCACTACTTTATATACGCGCTCGAAAGTATGCAGTGACTTTTTACTCCGCGCACAGAAGTATGCTGCACGAAAAAAAAAACAAACGCTTGCTTCTGATTGGCTGGCCAATCAGAGCACAGCAGCGGTAAATTTGCGCTGACAAGCGGTAAATTTACACCGACGCACTAACACTCGCGCAAGCTGTAGATCGCTTATCGCGAAGTGGCTCTTTTAAGCACTTTTAAGCGGCGCTCAAAAGTATTTTATTGCGGGGCAATAAAAATTTGTCTCGACGATGCGCGAACACGTCTGCTCGCGGCGACAATCAGAAACAAACTTGACGGTATTGGTACAGAAGGAGGTACCAATAACAGTGGAGTCTCCGAGTTAGGAGGAGGACTTTCAAAATTATACTGGTTTAGAATCTCTTCAGCAGCAGCCATGTCACTGGATAACAGCTTAGAGATCTTTCTCAGTTTTAAAAATTGAGCCCTCACAGCACTATACATTTTGGAAAAATTGGTTTTTCCAAACAGATCGGGCAAGACCAGCGTAAGCCACCACTACCAATTTTGGCAGTGGACATGATCTTGTCATAATCACGCCCAGTAAGACCTGCACACTTAGTATGCATCATATTTTCGCACAACCAGCAATTAACAAATTGCGCTTGTGCAGCATCACCTGCCAGCCTGAATGTGCATGACTTTTTGCAACTCATATTGGCAACTGGGATGAAAAGCAAATATGCAGAAAAAACAAGTAAGAAGGCTCTAGTCGAGACGGCTCGACTACGAGATCCCCTGAACCCTGCAAAAGAAGTGATACTCTTCTTATTTACGCACTTATGAGCGCGCGCTCTGCTAACCGCGCAGTTGCTGCCGTGGCTTGGGGGTGGATTGGGCTGAACTTTGGACGCTTATAACTCCATTTCTAGAAAGACGATCTTCATAAAACTTTTGGAATATAATAAGAGCATCTAAATGTACCTATTTGCCAAATTGCAAGTCTCTAGTATTTGAAATGCAGTCCCTTAAAATTGCAGTTCCTGCAACGCACAGGATTGCTGCAACTCGAGGCGCGGTGTCCAGGTTGTCCACATTGGCGGCAAATGATCTCCTTCATCCTGCACTGGGCCGCCTTATGGTCAAAACCTACGCACTTGTGACATGCGTAGGTCTGAGTCATCGGGCGCCAGCGGAAGGCAAACCATTCGACGTATATCTTCTCACTGTCCTCCAGTATGTCCAGGGCCTTCTGATCCATCTCCAGTTGGACGTTGACCGTGGGTCCAGAGTCGCTACTCCATGGCTTCGACGCAATGGACACGGCCTTCTCGAACGCACCACTTGACATGCGTGCCAAGTAATGGTTCTTGAAGAGCCCATCCATGAGCTGCTTCGGCGTGAGACTGCTGTCGACATCTTGGACGAGAATTCTCATCCTGGGCGCTGCGTTCTGCTTAACCTCCAGTCCAACCTCCTTGAACTTTGGGTTCGCAACCACTCGTCGGAGCTCACTGGTCGAAGGCGTGCGGATGATCGCACCGCCTCGCTTCAGCTCACGCACCTCGTGTACACGCACACCGAGAGCGGGAGCAACCTCCTTGCGAACACGATCGGCAACTTGCCGAGGTGTCTCCTCGGGATTGTTGCTCGTCACAATTGCCGACCACGTCTCCGCAACTTTGCGGATCCGGGGAGCGGCAACTGGAGCAGCAGGAGCGACGGCGGTTGCAGCAGCAGCAGCATACGAAGCGACGGGGTGGGCAGCGGCGACGGGGGGGCAACAGCAGCTTGCGGACGAATCCTCTGCATCGTTTCCAGCTTCTTCAATCTGCCAAAAACGTCCAGTATCAACTCCTGATACTTTGCTGAGGCATCCAGCACTCTGAGTGCAACCGCACCAGGCACATCGTCAGAGACGACGGCATTCCGGAGCAACTTCTCGATGGCCATCATCCGATGGACCACCGAGGGGCTCGCGGTGACAGCTCCAGCTGGCACCGAGGATACGGAACGGGCGGAAGCAGCAGCAGAGGCAGCGGACGTCGACGGCACAGCTTGCTGAGCAGCAGCACGCACAGCGCGAGCAGCACGATATGCAGCAGCAGCAGCAGTGGCGGCGGTGGCAGAGACAACAGCGCCGGGGGCAGCAGCGGGGGCAGCAGCGGCGGGGGCAGAGGCAGCGGGGGCTGCAGCAGTGGGGGCGGCGGAGGCATCAACGGCAGCGGGGGCATCAACGGCAGCGGGGGCATCAACGGCAGCGGGGGCAGCAGCAGCAGGAGAAGTAGCGGCAGGGGCAGCGGGGGCAGCATCCGAGACAGCCATGGAGGCGTCCGTCTCATCAGCCGAGCTCTCAACCCTCGCACGGAGCTTCCGCGGAGGGGAGTCAGTCGGCGGGCGGCATCACAGCCGAATCCACTGTGACTGCTCTTCCAGAAGCCGTTCTGGAAGGGCGGCCACGCCTCTTGCGCCCAGTCGAGCGCGTCGATCGCGCCGAGCTCTCGCTGCTCATGTCGGAGTCCATGTTGCCAGAGGCAGCACTTCACCGACACACGCACACGCACACGCCTTGCAAAACTTTTAAAAAGTTTGCACCCGAAGTATGCACTACTTTATATACGCGCTCGAAAGTATGCAGTGACTTTTTACTCCGCGCACAGAAGTATGCTGCACGAAAAAAAAACAAACGCTTGCTTCTGATTGGCTGGCCAATCAGAGCACAGCAGCGGTAAATTTGCGCTGACAAGCGGTAAATTTACACCGACGCACTAACACTCGCGCAAGCTGTAGATCGCTTATCGCGAAGTGGCTCTTTTAAGCACTTTTAAGCGGCGCTCAAAAGTATTTTATTGCGGGGCAATAAAAATTTGTCTCGACGATGCGCGAACACGTCTGCTCGCGGCGACAATCAGAAACAAACTTGACGGTATTGGTACAGAAGGAGGTACCAATAACAGTGGAGTCTCCGAGTTAGGAGGAGGACTTTCAAAATTATACTGGTTTAGAATCTCTTCAGCAGCAGCCATGTCACTGGATAACTGCTTGGAGATCTTTCTCAGTTTTAAAAATTGAGCCCTCACAGCACTATACATTTTGGAAAAATTGGTTTTTCCAAACAGATCGGGCAAGACCAGCGTAAGCCACCACTACCAATTTTGGCAGTGGACATGATCTTGTCATAATCACGCCCAGTAAGACCTGCACACTTAGTATGCATCATATTTTCGCACAACCAGCAATTAACAAATTGCGCTTGTGCAGCATCACCTGCCAGCCTGAATGTGCATGACTTTTTGCAACTCATATTGGCAACTGGGATGAAAAGCAAATATGCAGAAAAAACAAGTAAGAAGGCTCTAGTCGAGACGGCTCGACTACGAGATCCCCTGAACCCTGCAAAAGAAGTGATACTCTTCTTATTTACGCACTTATGAGCGCGCGCTCTGCTAACCGCGCAGTTGCTGCCGTGGCTTGGGGGTGGATTGGGCTGAACTTTGGACGCTTATAACTCCATTTCTAGAAAGACGATCTTCATAAAACTTTTGGAATATAATAAGAGCATCTAAATGTACCTATTTGCCAAATTGCAAGTCTCTAGTATTTGAAATGCAGTCCCTTGAAATTGCAGTTCCTGCAACGCACAGGATTGCTGCAACTCGAGGCGCGGTGTACAGGTTGTCCACATTGGCGGCAAATGATCTCCTTGATCCTGCACTGGGCCGCCTTATGGTCAAAACCTACGCACTTGTGACATGCGTAGGTCTGAGTCATCGGGCGCCAGCGGAAGGCAAACCATTCGACGTATATCTTCTCACTGTCCTCCAGTATGTCCTGGGCCTTCTGATCCATCTCCAGTTGGACGTTGACCGTGGGTCCAGAGTCGCTACTCCATGGCTTCGACGCAATGGACACGGCCTTCTCGAACGCACCACTTGACATGCGTGCCAAGTAATGGTTCTTGAAGAGCCCATCCATGAGCTGCTTCGGCGTGAGACTGCTGTCGACATCTTGGACGAGAATTCTCATCCTGGGCGCTGCGTTCTGCTTAACCTCCAGTCCAACCTCCTTGAACTTTGGGTTCGCAACCATTCGTCGGAGCTCACTGGTCGAAGGCGTGCGGATGATCGCACCGCCTCGCTTCAGCTCACGCACCTCGTGTACACGCACACCGAGAGCGGGAGCAACCTCCTTGCGAACACGATCGGCAACTTGCCGAGGTGTCTCCTCGGGATTGTTGCTCGTCACAATTGCCGACCACGTCTCCGCAACTTTGCGGATCCGGGGAGCGGCAACTGGAGCAGCAGGAGCGACGGCGGTTGCAGCAGCAGCAGCATACGAAGCGACGGGGTGGGCAGCGGTGACGGGGGGGGGGGGGGGGGGGCAACAGCAGCTTGCGGACGAATCCTCTGCATCGTTTCCAGCTCCTTTAATCTGCCAAAAACGTCCAGTATCAACTCCTGATACTTTGCTGAGGCATCCAGCACTCTGAGTGCAACCGCACCAGGCACATCGTCAGAGACGACGGCATTCCGGAGCAACTTCTCGATGGCCATCATCCGATGGACCACCGAGGGGCTCGCGGTGACAGCTCCAGCTGGCACCGAGGATACGGAACGGGCGGAAGCAGCAGCAGAGGCAGCGGACGTCGACGGCACAGCTTGCTGAGCAGCAGCACGCACAGCGCGAGCAGCACGATATGCAGCAGCAGCAGCAGTGGCGGCGGTGGCAGAGACAACAGCGCCGGGGGCAGCAGCAGCGGGGGCAGCAGCGGCGGGGGCAGAGGCAGCGGGGGGCTGCAGCAGTGGGGGCGGCGGAGGCATCAACGGCAGCGGGGGCATCAACGGCAGCGGGGGCAGCAGCAGCAGGAGAAGTAGCGGCAGGGGCAGCGGGGGGCAGCATCCGAGACAGCCATGGAGGCGTCCGTCTCATCAGCCGAGCTCTCAACCCTCGCACGGAGCTTCCGCGGAGGGGAGTCAGTCGGCGGCGGCATCACAGCCGAATCCACTGTGACTGCTCTTCCAGAAGCCGTTCTGGAAGGGCGGCCACGCCTCTTGCGCCCAGTCGAGCGCGTCGATCGCGCCGAGCTCTCGCTGCTCATGTCGGAGTCCATGTTGCCAGAGGCAGCACTTCACCGACACACGCACACGCACACGCCTTGCAAAACTTTTAAAAAGTTTGCACCCGAAGTATGCACTACTTTATATACGCGCTCGAAAGTATGCAGTGACTTTTTACTCCGCGCACAGAAGTATGCTGCACGAAAAAAAAAACAAACGCTTGCTTCTGATTGGCTGGCCAATCAGAGCACAGCAGCGGTAAATTTGCGCTGACAAGCGGTAAATTTACACCGACGCACTAACACTCGCGCAAGCTGTAGATCGCTTATCGCGAAGTGGCTCTTTTAAGCACTTTTAAGCGGCGCTCAAAAGTATTTTATTGCGGGGCAATAAAAATTTGTCTCGACGATGCGCGAACACGTCTGCTCGCGGCGACAATCAGAAACAAACTTGACGGTATTGGTACAGAAGGAGGTACCAATAACAGTGGAGTCTCCGAGTTAGGAGGAGGACTTTCAAAATTATACTGGTTTAGAATCTCTTCAGCAGCAGCCATGTCACTGGATAACTGCTTAGAGATCTTTCTCAGTTTTAAAAATTGAGCCCTCACAGCACTATACATTTTGGAAAAATTGGTTTTTCCAAACAGATCGGGCAAGACCAGCGTAAGCCACCACTACCAATTTTGGCAGTGGACATGATCTTGTCATAATCACGCCCAGTAAGACCTGCACACTTAGTATGCATCATATTTTCGCACAACCAGCAATTAACAAATTGCGCTTGTGCAGCATCACCTGCCAGCCTGAATGTGCATGACTTTTTGCAACTCATATTGGCAACTGGGATGAAAAGCAAATATGCAGAAAAAACAAGTAAGAAGGCTCTAGTCGAGACGGCTCGACTACGAGATCCCCTGAACCCTGCAAAAGAAGTGATACTCTTCTTATTTACGCACTTATGAGCGCGCGCTCTGCTAACCGCGTAGTTGCTGCCGTGGCTTGGGGGTGGATTGGGCTGAACTTTGGACGCTTATAACTCCATTTCTAGAAAGACGATCTTCATAAAACTTTTGGAATATAATAAGAGCATCTAAATGTACCTATTTGCCAAATTGCAAGTCTCTAGTATTTGAAATGCAGTCCCTTAAAATTGCAGTTCCTGCAACGCACAGGATTGCTGCAACTCGAGGCGCGGTGACCAGGTTGTCCACATTGGCGGCAAATGATCTCCTTCATCCTGCACTGGGCCGCCTTATGGTCAAAACCTACGCACTTGTGACATGCGTAGGTCTGAGTCATCGGGCGCCAGCGGAAGGCAAACCATTCGACGTATATCTTCTCACTGTCCTCCAGTATGTCCAGGGCCTTCTGATCCATCTCCAGTTGGACGTTGACCGTGGGTCCAGAGTCGCTACTCCATGGCTTCGACGCAATGGACACGGCCTTCTCGAACGCACCACTTGACATGCGTGCCAAGTAATGGTTCTTGAAGAGCCCATCCATGAGCTGCTTCGGCGTGAGACTGCTGTCGACATCTTGGACGAGAATTCTCATCCTGGGCGCTGCGTTCTGCTTAACCTCCAGTCCAACCTCCTTGAACTTTGGGTTCGCAACCACTCGTCGGAGCTCACTGGTCGAAGGCGTGCGGATGATCGCACCGCCTCGCTTCAGCTCACGCACCTCGTGTACACGCACACCGAGAGCGGGAGCAACCTCCTTGCGAACACGATCGGCAACTTGCCGAGGTGTCTCCTCGGGATTGTTGCTCGTCACAATTGCCGACCACGTCTCCGCAACTTTGCGGATCCGGGGAGCGGCAACTGGAGCAGCAGGAGCGACGGGGGGGGGGGCAGCAGCAGCTTGCGGACGAATCCTCTGCATCGTTTCCAGCTCCTTTAATCTGCCAAAAACGTCCAGTATCAACTCCTGATACTTTGCTGAGGCATCCAGCACTCTGAGTGCAACCGCACCAGGCACATCGTCAGAGACGACGGCATTCAGGAGCAACTTCTCGATGGCCATCATCCGATGGACCACCGAGGGGCTCGCGGTGACAGCTCCAGCTGGCAGCAGCAGTGGCGGCGGTGGCAGGGACAACAGCGCCGGGGGCAGCAGCAGCGGGGGCAGCAGCGGCGGGGGCAGAGGCAGCGGGGGCTGCAGCAGTGGGGGCGGCGGAGGCATCAACGGCAGCGGGGGCAGCAGCAGCAGGAGAAGTAGCGGCAGGGGCAGCGGGGGCAGCATCCGAGACAGCCATGGAGGCGTCCGTCTCATCAGCCGAGCTCTCAACCCTCGCACGGAGCTTCCGCGGAGGGGAGTCAGTCGGCGGCGGCATCACAGCCGAATCCACTGTGACTGCTCTTCCAGAAGCCGTTCTGGAAGGGCGGCCACGCCTCTTGCGCCCAGTCGAGCGCGTCGATCGCGCCGAGCTCTCGCTGCTCATGTCGGAGTCCATGTTGCCAGAGGCAGCACTTCACCGACACACGCACACGCACACGCCTTGCAAAACTTTTAAAAAGTTTGCACCCGAAGTATGCACTACTTTATATACGCGCTCGAAAGTATGCAGTGACTTTTTACTCCGCGCACAGAAGTATGCTGCACGAAAAAAAAAACAAACGCTTGCTTCTGATTGGCTGGCCAATCAGAGCACAGCAGCGGTAAATTTGCGCTGACAAGCGGTAAATTTACACCGACGCACTAACACTCGCGCAAGCTGTAGATCGCTTATCGCGAAGTGGCTCTTTTAAGCACTTTTAAGCGGCGCTCAAAAGTATTTTATTGCGGGGCAATAAAAATTTGTCTCGACGATGCGCGAACACGTCTGCTCGCGGCGACAATCAGAAACAAACTTGACGGTATTGGTACAGAAGGAGGTACCAATAACAGTGGAGTCTCCGAGTTAGGAGGAGGACTTTCAAAATTATACTGGTTTAGAATCTCTTCAGCAGCAGCCATGTCACTGGCTAACTGCTTAGAGATCTTTCTCAGTTTTAAAAATTGAGCCCTCACAGCACTATACATTTTGGAAAAATTGGTTTTTCCAAACAGATCGGGCAAGACCAGCGTAAGCCACCACTACCAATTTTGGCAGTGGACATGAAAATGTCATAATCACGCCCAGTAAGACCTGCACACTAAGTATGCATCATATTTTCGCACAACCAGCAATTAACAAATTGCGCTTGTGCAGCATCACCTGCCAGCCTGAATGTGCATGACTTTTTGCAACTCATATTGGCAACTGGGATGAAAAGCAAATATGCAGAAAAAACAAGTAAGAAGGCTCTAGTCGAGACGGCTCGACTACGAGATCCCCTGAACCCTGCAAAAGAAGTGATACTCTTCTTATTTACGCACTTATGAGCGCGCGCTCTGCTAACCGCGCAGTTGCTGCCGTGTCTTGGGGGTGGATTGGGCTGAACTTTGGACGCTTATAACTCCATTTCTAGAAAGACGATCTTCATAAAACTTTTGGAATATAATAAGAGCATCTAAATGTACCTATTTGCCAAATTGCAAGTCTCTAGTATTTGAAATGCGTTTTTTTCAAATTGAGGGCGAAGGGGGCGTGGCATCCAAAATCTGAAACTTACATAATCTGCGTATTCATAATATCTATCTAAATATATTAATTTATAGTCTCTAGCTAAAACGGTGTAGAAGTTACGCCCAAAAAACCAAAAAAATGAATTTTCGATTTTTTATCGATAATTTGGAAATGTGATGAGTTATCGAAAAAACAAAACAAACTCGTACTGCGTAGCTAACATACGAGTATTCATGTTATATTTCAGCTCTCTAGCTTCTGCAGTTTCCGAAATCTCGACGTTCATACAGACGGACAGACGGACGGACAGACGGACGGACGGACGGACGGACGGACGGACAGACGGACAGACGGACAGGGCTAGATCAACTTATTTTTCGATGCTGATCAAGAATATATATACTTTATGGGGTCTGCGACGTCTCCTTCTGCCTGTTACATACATTTTCACAAAACCATTATACCCTGAATTCCCATTTTAATGGGTTCAGGGTATAAAAACGGAAAATAAAAACGAAAATAAAACAAGTAAGAAAGCTGTAGTCGAGACTGCTCGACTACGAAATCCCCTGAGCCCTTCTTCGAACGAATAATATTCCAAGAATTATTCGATTCGTTTCTCACGCATAGACGCTGATCTACGCTTGTAGGCATGTATGTGTGTATGCATGTGTGCAAGCATTGCAAGCGTCTTGCTGTCTCGCTGCCTTTGTTGCTGCGTCGCATGGGTTTTGATGAGAAAACTTTGATGATTAATAATTCTTTTTCTAGATGGACAATCGTATTGATTTCTTCAGATTATGATTATGATATTCATATCTATATGCAAAACCAAACTGCATGTCTCTAGTATTTGAAATGCATTTTTTTCACATTTGGGGGTGGTGGGGCGAAGTGGGGACTTGAATCCAAAATCTGACAAAAACCGAAATTGTATTAAATTAGTATCTATATATATGCAGAAGACTTAGAGACTCTAACTCCAAAAATGAATTAGCTAGAATTTTATAACAGGTTCCCGATAAGTTCGTTTATCGATAACTTTGCAAATATACAAGTTATCGAATTTCTGTAACAAACTCGTACTGCGCGTGCAATATACGAACCTAACACAAAAAAGAATGAACTCTCTAGCTTTTGTATCTTCGGAAAAACTTGCACAGCACGAAATTAAAATTAAGAGAGGGAAAAAATACAACAATAGTAATCAAGACCAAAATTGCAAGCACTCACACTAACAAACGTTTTAAGAGCGAAGTAGGGAGAGCGCCAAAAGAAAATAGAAACACTAAAGCAAAATGCAAAATAATGCTAGTAAACAAGACACTAGCTGCACCAAACTTCAAAGTTAACAAGTAAGAAGGCTCTAGTCGAGACGGCTCGACTACGAGATCCCCTGAACCCTGCAAAAAAAGTGATACTCTTCTTCTTTACGCACTTATGACCGCGTGCTCTGCTAACTGCGCAGTTGCTGCGGTGGCTTGGGGGTGGGTTGGGCTATACTTTGGACGCTTATAACTCCATTCCTAGATGGATGATCTTCATGAAACTTTCGGAATATATTAGGAGTATCTAAATCTATCTATATGCCAAATTGCAAGTCTCTAGTATTTGAAATGCGTTTTTTTCAAATTGGGGGCGAAGGGGGCGTGGCATCCAAAATCTGTAAATTACACAATTTGCGTATACATAATATCTACCTAAATAAACAAATTTGAAGTCTCTAGCTAAAACAATGTAGAAGTTATGCCCAAAAAACCTAAAAAATGGAAACGAACTTTCGATTTTTTATCGATAATTTGGAAATGGGATGGGTTATCGAACAAAATAAACTCGTACTGCGTAGCTAACATACGCATGTTCATGTGAAATTTCAGCGCTCTAGCTTTTGTAGTTTCCGAAATCTCGACGTTCATACGGACGGACGGACGGACGGACGGAAAGACGGACAGGGCTCAATCAACTTATTTTTTTATGCTGATCAAGAATATATATACTTTATGGGGTCTGCGACTTCTCCTTCTGCCTGTTACATACATTTTCACAAAACCATTATACCCTGAATTCCCATTTTCAATGGGTTCAGGGTATAAAAACGTCTGACAACTCTCACATTGTGCGGCTGCACAATGGCTTCCAAATCACATTGGACGATGTCTTATACTGCAGGGAAGCTGCTGGAAATTTTATGTCAGTCAAGAGACTCCAAGAAGCCGGAATGTCTGTAATGTTTGACATTAATGGAGTCTCTATAAGCAAAAATGAAGTACTAGTGATGAAAAACGCAAGTACAGTCAATAATGTTCCTATTATTGAATTCCAAGCGTTCTCTGCGGTTGCAAGGAATAAAAACTATTATCGTTTATGGCATGAGAGGTTAGATCATATAAGTAATGGAAAACAAGTAAGAACGTTGCAGTTAGGGGCAACTAAAAGCGAAATTCTTTGTTCCCCTAGGTGCATCTTATTTATTTAACAAACATTTGATTAACGAAATATTTCGGCAATTAGAAAACGTACATGGCAAGCAACAAACGTTTTTCCTATACATATGTACATACTTACAGATTTACACCTGTACACACTATACGAGTATACACACAATTTTCTATGTACATATGCATACAAAAGTTTGCATGCCAGAATATTCTAAGAATTGTGACTGAATTGGGAATTTTTCGATTTTTACTTTAGTTTTGTCAGAGACGCTCTAGCAATGCCTAATTGGTTTTTTGGTTTTAGTTGATGTTGTTCAACTATGCGCTATGCAAGCTATACTTAGGTGCGCGGGCTCGAATCCCACAGAAAACTTTTTTTCAAAAATTAGTATTTTTTAATTTTTTTTTTATATTTGTATATTTATTTTAAAATGCTTGCTGCCCATTGATTGCCAATTACTTTATATACGCATATGAATTGTGCATTTAAGCAAAAACTAAAACTGCTTAATGCTTTCCGGTTTGCCACGCTGTGTGGCAAACAGATTTTCTATGCATGCATGTATGTATGTATGTATGTATGTGTACACAGATGTTTGTATGTGTATACACATCCAAGTGTGTATACATATAGCAAGAATTGCGATTGTATTATTTTGTTTTGTCACAAGCTGCTGATCAGCTGGTCAGCTGATCAGCTGTGAATTGATTTAGGTTTAGCTAACGATTACATGTTGTTTTCAAAAGACCTGGGTTCGAATCCCGCTGGAAACTTTTTATTTATTAATCGAAAACTTATAAATTTTATTTTTTAAATTCATTAATATTATTATATTTATGTTAAAATGCTTTTTGCCATCTTAGCAATTGCTACTAAGCTATTATATGCATGAATTATGCAGTTCGCCACAACAAATTTCTTTGCCGATTTGCCACGCCCCCAGTGGGCGTAGACGCATAATTTTTTGCAGGTTCTTAGAAAGGGCCGAGGTTAACATGCCTGCAAAATTTGGTTGCTTACATTCCAGAAATGCGAAAATTACAGGGTATTTTTCGATATGCCACGCCCCCAAAGAGGCTGAAAAATTATTTTTGGGTCATCGATAGAGGAGCACATTAGTAACTCAACCATCTTGGTCTTGGGTTGTCAACCCGAGTATACATGCAAAATTTCAAGTCTCTAGTGTCAATAGTGTTCAAAATATAGCACAATTTGAAAAATCACTATATATTCAGGTCCGATTTGCCACGCCCCCAATGGGCGTAGACATATAACTTTTTGATCGATATTCTTAGAATCATAACATTAACTCACATGCAAAATTTCAGCGTTCTAGCTTTAACGGTGTAGAAGATACGTTTTTCCCGATTTGCCACGCCCCCAATGGGCGTAGATATATACGCCATAGCTTTTTGAACTTGGGTTGTCACCCCGAGTATACATTCCAAATTGCAACTCTCTAGCTCATCATCTAGTATGATAACTTAACTATGGGCGGAAGAGTTTTCCGATTTGCCACGCCCCTAGTGGGCGGATCGGAAAAATTTTAACACTTTATAATTCAGGAGCATATATGAGTATATGTTTAAAATTTCAAGTCTCTAGCTCTAATAGCGCCGAAAAATATTGCGTTCATACGGACAGACGGACGGACAGCAAGACGGACATTGCACAAACCCAATATACTTTTTTCCCTTTGGGAACAAAGTATAAAAAGCGAAGAAAAGAAACTGCTGAGAAGGCGTGAAAAATAAATAGGTTTGAATCAAAAGGAAACACGTGAGTTATCATTTTTATTTAACGCAAGTTAGATGATAGAACTTCATATCCCCTGTGTAATGCGATCCACCCTCCCCCGTAACATTTACAACTAACCCGGCAGTTCGGGAACGTGGCCATTGCCCGTTCACCAGGCGGACAAATCCCTGGCCGTAAAAAGCGCTGTGCCTCGAGTGAACACCGGCGGCAACGCCTGGCTGTTCCTCGGCCGGTACCTCTGCCCTAGTAATGTGCGTTATTCGTAACTCTCCCCTTCCCCTTAACCGATGTCCCCGAACAAAAAATCATTCTGAGTGAAAGTTGAAGATCAGAGTGTCGGCGAACATACCTTACGCTATCGTCGGCAGTGTAGAGGGTATGCCGACTAACGGAACAAAAATATAAAATTCGGCGCGCACAGTGGGCCAGTGGCCATGAAAAAGTGTGCACGCACGGTGGGCCAGAGGCCACGATGAAGTGAGCTCGCGCAGCGGAGTAAAATAAAAAAAATATTAAAAAAGGTGTCATGAACTAGAATAAAATAGAATAGGACGGAATAATAGAGAAGAGGAATATAACTGCGAAATAAACAGAAGACAACGAATGGGCAAAAGAGTGATTTTTTTTAAAATATATATTGAGTGAAAAGTGAAGCTCGGAGGACCGGTCGAATATACCTTACACTATCGTCGAGAGTGTAAAGGGTATACCGGGTAACGGGACAATACCATAAAACTCGACGCGCACAGTGGGCCAAAGCCATGTAGCAGACACGCAAAGTGGCCGAGCGAAGTGAACGTAAACACAGTGGGCCAGAAGCTGAGAGAAGTGGACAAGCACACTGTGGGCCAAAGGCCGGAAAAAATGGACTAAATGAAGTTTAATAAAACCAAATAAAATTGATTAAATTTAAATAAAATAAAATTAAATCAAATAAAATCGATTAAATTTAAATTTAAAAAAAAAAAAATGTAATCAAATAATGCTGTAAATCTCATAGCCCATGCTAAAAGGTTTACACTGAATAAGTTTATAATTATCTTAACATTTATTGAAAATGAATAATATGTATGCGCGTCATTCCGTTGCGCGTGTTTTAAACTCAACTTCTCTCTTAAGTTCTAAGTGTTGCCAGACATGTCAATCATCAGCATACAAGTTTTAGTGGTGCCACTACATAATATCGATAGATTTTTAACACCTCTTCTCAACACAAAAACTTTTTCTTTAAATTACATTACAATTTTTTAAATTTTTAAACCTGTCATGCCTAACAACTTTACATGTTTTTGTTTACTTAAATTCTTAGTCCAAATATCTGCTATCATATTAGATGTATCAATGTATTTTAAAACAATTTCTTTAGTTTCTACTAACTCTCTTATAAAATGGTATCTTATGTCGATATGCTTGCTTCTTGCATGATACATATGATTTTTGGCTAGTTGTTGTGCACTTATATTATCACCATAGACACATATTGGAAGAGCTGTAGAAAAACATCCAAGGTCCTTAACAAGTCGTATTAGATATACCGCCTCTTTTGCTGCTGCTGCCAACGCCATATACTCGGCTTCAGTGCTGCTTAATGCCACAGTTGTTTGTTTATGTGATTCCCAAGAAAACGCTGCTCCAGCTAAGAAGAAGATGAAACCTTATGTTACCACCCCAATCTGCATCTGTGTAGCCTTCTATTAATTTGCCAGTTTTGTAGTAATGTAGTTTCATATTCTTTGTGCTGGATAGGTATCGCAATATATGTTTAGCTCCTGCCTCATGAGTGCTGTTTGGACTTTTGTTCATCTGTAAAAATTTGCATACGGAATGTAATATGTCCGGGCGTGTAGATATTGCCAAATACATCAAACTTCCAATTAAAGTCTGGTATTTTGTAGCATCAACTTTCATGGAGTCGTCGGATGGATTAATTTGATATCCCGCATCCAACGGCGTAGCGGCTGACTTACAGCTTTGCATATTATACTGATTAAGTAATTTATCAATATAATTTGTTTGACACACAAACACATCTCCAGTTTCTTCAGGACGCTCTATCGAAAAACCTAGAAAATTGCTGAATTCGCCTTTGTCCACAGATTTGAACTGTTTTCCGATATATTGTCTAATTGCTTCCAAGTTCGCTTTATTTTTACTTGCAATCAATATATCATCGACGTAAACTGCAATGATGTTTATATTGTTGTCCATCAGTTTCGTGTATAAGCAAGGCTCGCTACTGCATGGAGTGAATCCAAAATTCTTTAATGCATTATCCAGTTTGACGTTCCACTCTCGACCGGATTGTTTCAATCCGTAAATAGCTTTATTTAGTTTTGCTACTTTATTAGGATGCTTCTTATCGATAAACATTTCAGGTTGAACCATATATATTTCGTCGCTTAACTCGCCGTTTAAATATGCTGTACATATATCCATTTGGTGCATGTATAATTGAAGTTCGGCTGCAAGTGCAAAAACCATACGTATTGTAGCATAACGTACGACGAGTGAATAAGTCTCTTCATAATTAATTCCATACAACAGTATGCAACCTTTTGCGACGAGTCTGGCTTTGAATCGATCAATGTTTCCTTCGCCGTCTCTCTTCAAGCTGTAAACCCATTTGTTTCCGATAATTTTCTTATTAGCTGGTAAGTCTACCAAAGACCAGGTATTGTTAGCCACGAGCGAGTTGAACTCCAACTGCATAGCTTCCTTCCATTTGCTCGAATGCGTATCACTAACAGCTGATGTAGCGTTTTCAGGATCTTTAACCTCTTCTGTTGTCTGCATCACATTGAGTCTGTTCTTCTGCTTTGCCGGTCTACCGGTTGCGCTTGTTCGGACGATGCGTGGACTACCTGGACCATATTTAGGCAATTGCTCCTCGTCATTGCTGGACTCCGGTGAATTTTCCATATGATTAGGTTCCGCTTCAGCATCTTCGTAATCTGTGTTTTGCAATTCTTTATCAGCTTGACAATTATTTTTGTAGATCATGTCAGAAAAATGAGCTCTATTTTTGTTTCCCATAAACATCCACTCTTGGAATTTTACATCTCGCTTGATAACTACCTTGTGCTGATCTATGTCATACATCCTGTAAGCTTTCGTTGTCGTACTATAACCAACAAAGATATATTCTCTTCCTTTAGCTTTAAACTTCTGTTTTTGCGTCTTATCCAAGCCAACTGCTAAACAACCAAATGTCCTGAAATGCTTAACTGTAGATTTTCTTTGAAACCATATTTCAAAAGGTGTTGCATCTTCCAAGGCTCTTGTTGCAGAGCGATTCCGTATATAAAGAGCACATGCACATGCTTCAGCCCAAAACTTTTCTTCGAGACCTGCGAGTTATGCCATCAGCATCACTTCTCACAGCGTCAGCTGACACCATACCATTAGCTGCATTTCCAAGAACTACAGTCGACACTAAAGGCTTACAATCTTCCTTAATGTAAAAAAACTCTTGAGCCATAAGTATCATAAGAATAACGGACACTTATTGCTAACTCAAGAGCAGACCCAATATTGTAAACAATAATATTTGTCACAGCTACATAATATAAACAAGCATCGCAGCCTCCACTAGCTATCAAAGGCTATTTGACACTTTTTGGTCACAGCCCAGCTGCATAATATAAACACACTTTAGTAATAAGACGCAGCTCCAATATTGTAAACATAAACAATTATCGCAGCCTCCGCTGCCTAGCATAAGAGTATTTCACCATGATTGGAAACAAAAAGAAATATATAAAAACCCCTTAGAATTGAATAAGTCGCTCAGTTGTATTCTATGCCTCAAATAAAGAACATGTATTAATCTAAAAAAGAAGTACATAATTTGCGTGCACTAACATAGAACGTGCCATCTCTACCAATGTTCTATTAAAACGCTCAGCCACACCATTTTGTTGGGGTGTGTGGGGTACTGTAAGTTGCCGTTTTATGCCTTGACTTTGTAGATATTGACAAAACTCTTCTATTTATATATTTTTTTTATACCCTGAACCCATTGAAAATGGGAATTCAGGGTATAATGGTTTTGTGAAAATGTATGTAACAGGCAGAAGGAGAAGTCGCAGACCCCATAAAGTATATATATTCTTGATCAGCATAAAAAAATAAGTTGATTGAGCCCTGTCCGTCTGTCCGTCTGTCCGTCCGTCCGTCCGTCCGTCCGTCCGTCCGTCCGTCCGTCCGTATGAACGTCGAGATTTCGGAAACTACAAAAGCTAGAGAGCTGAAATTTCACATGAACATGCGTATGTTAGCTACGCAGTACGAGTTTATTTTGTTTTTTCGATAACTCATCCCATTTCTAAATTATCGATAAAAAATCGAGAATTCGTTTACATTTTTTAGGTTTTTTGGGCATAACTTCTACACTGTTTCAGCTAGAGACTTCAAATTTGTTTATTTAGATAGATATTATGGATACGCAGGTTACGTAATTTACAGATTTTAGATGCCACGCCCCCTTCGCCCCCAATTTGAAAAAAAACGCATTTCAAATACTAGAGACTTGCAATTCGGCATATAGATAGATTTAGATACTCCTAATCTACTCTGAAAATTTCATCAAAATAGTTCATCTGGAAATGGAGTTATAAGCGTCCAAAGTTCAGCCTAACCCATCCCCAAGCCACGGCAGCAACTGCGCAGTTAGCAGAGCGCGCGCATCTAAGTGCGTAAAGAAGAAGAGTATCACTTTTTTGCAGGGTTCAGGGGATCTCGTAGTCGAGCCGTCTCGACTAGAGCCTTCTTACTTGTTTATATATATTGTTTTTTTTTTTTTTTAAATGTTCAAAAACTTTACTTTTATTTTGCATAAATATGACCGTAGCATATCTCAATTTATCGTCGATAAATGTCAAGAAATATTTTGAACCGCCAATCGAATTAGTATTAAAAGGCCCGCAAACATCTGAGTGTACGATTTCTAATAAGTTCTTTGCTCGATAAGCCGCTTCATTGAATGGTTAGGAACAGATTTTACTTTTCATACATGACACACACGTAATGTTCGATATTGGTTGCATTTTGTCAATGCCTTGTACCATTTCATTCGATGCAAGTCTGTATAAGCTTTGTATATTCAGATGACCGAATCTGTTATGCCATTTAATTATGTTTTCGACACACGACATATTAACCGACTCGACTATATTTTCAAAATAATACAACCCGTTGTCTTTTTCTGCAATAGCAATTAATTCGTTTTCGGTTTTTATACCCTGAGCCCATTGAAAATGGGAAATCAGGGTATAATGGTTTTGTTAAATGTATGTAACAGGCAGAAGGAGGCGTGGCAGACCCCATAAAGTATATATATTCTTGATCAGCATAAAAAAATAAGTTGATCTAGCCCTGTCCGTCTGTCCGTCCGTCCGTCCGTCCGTCCGTCCGTATGTATGAACGCGTCGATTTCCGAAGATACAAAAGCTAGAGAGTTCATTATTTTTGTGTTAGGTTCGTATATTGCACGCGCAGTACGAGTTTGTTTCAGAAATTCGATAACTTGTATATTTGCAAAGTTATCGATAAACGAACTTATCGGGAACCAGTTATAAAATTCTAGCTAATTCATCTTTAGAGTTAGAGTCTCTAAGTCTTCTGCATATATATAGATACTAATTTAATACAATTTCGGTTTTTGTCTTTGGATTCCGGTCCCCACTTCGCCCCACCACCCCCAAATGTGAAAAAAATGCATTTCAAATACTAGAGACATGCTGGCATGTAAGCATGACATGATGGCTTAGCATATAGATATGAATATCATAATCATAATCTGAAGAAATCAATACGATTGTCCATCTAGAAACAGAATTATTAATAATCAAAGTTTTCTCATCAAAACCCATGCGACGCAGCAACAAAGCAGCGAGACAGCAAGACGCTTGCAATGCTTACACACTTGCATACACACATACATGCCTACAAGCGTCTATGCGTGCAGAAACGAATCGAATAATTCTTGGAATATTATTCGTTCGAAGAAGGGCTCAGGGGATTTCGTAGTCGAGCAGTCTCGACTACAGCTTTCTTACTTGTTATTTTTATTATCGCGCATTTACTATTGAAATTAATTTGTAAACCATTTTCTGTACCTTTTCCAACTGAGAAAAAATTAACTTGTAAGTCTGGTATATACAGAACGTTTTTTAGATTGAAATTTGTATGTTTGGTTTTTATATGCACTGTACCGATGCCTATTGCGTTTAACGATTGATCTCCTGCTACTAACACTTTTTCATGTATTTCTGTGTATTGGTGAAATAGTGCGCGATTGTTACACATATGCGAGGTTGCGCCACTGTCTACGCACCATACGTCGCGACTCACACTTTGGTTCGGAGAAATAAGAGCAATATTCGGTGACACACACATAAACGATCGTTCGTTTTTATTTCGTTTTTCTTGCTTTATTGTCTCCTCTTCTTTTAGTTGTTTCTCTTTAAGTTTATTTTTCCGACAATTCGCTGCATAATGTCCACGTTTGCCACACACAAAACATTTACCGTCGTTGTTACTTCGTTTTCCTTCTTTATCGCGGTTTGTCTTGTTATCTATCATGTATGCTTGCTTTTCACTGCATTCGCTTTTTGTTTGATTTCTGCGATCTCCCTCTTCTAATAGCTTATTGCGCATTATGGTGAAATTCGGTAGCTCATCGCGAATTTCCATTGCAATTACAAAATTCTCGTATGATTTTGGCAAACTAGACAACAAGATAATGACAAATTTTTCATCATTTAATGAAATTCCGACTTCTTTTAATTTGTCAATTACACTTTCAAACTCGTTCATATATTGAACTGCGTTTGCGCCTTCCGACAAACGGAGAGCTAACAATGTTTTATATAAAGACACTCTACGCGCCGGTCCACTTGGCTCATGAATTTCTTTTAGTCTTTGCCATGCTTCTGCCGATGTTTGGCAATTTTTTATGTAATTTAATTGAGTTGGTTTCACTGACAATGTAATTGATGCTAACGCTTTTTCGTCTTTCTTTATCCAATTACCGTTGTTCTCTTCTGGTTTTAATTTAACACCACTTGTAATTTTCCATACTTCAGAATGAACCAGAACACTACGCATTTGGACACACCAAACGTCAAAGTTTTTTATACCCTGAACCCATTGAAAATGGGAATTCAGGGTATAATGGTTTTGTGAAAATGTATGTAACAGGCAGAAGGAGACATCGCAGACCCCATAAAGTATATATATTCTTGATCAGCAACGAAAAATAAGTTGATCTAGCCCTGTCCGTCTGTCCATCCGTCCGTCCGTCCGTCTGTATGAACGTCGAGATTTCGGAAACTACAGAAGCTAGAGAGCTGAAATTTTACATGAATACTCGTATGTTAGCTACGCAGTACGAGTTTTTTTTTGTTTTTTCGATAACTCATCACATTTCCAAATTATCGATAAAAATCGTTTACATTTTTTTGGTTTTTTGGGCGTAACTTCTACAGAAGTTACCCTCAAAAGTCGCCCTCAATTTAAAAAAAGCGCATTTCAAATACTAGAGACTTGCAATTTGGCAAATAGGTACATTTAGATGCTCTTAATATATTCCGAAAGTTTCATGAAGATCGTCCTTCTAGAAATGGAGTTATAAGCGTTCAAAGTTCAGCTCAGCTCACCCCCAAGCCACGGCAGCAACTGCGCAGTTAGCAGAGCACGCGCTCATAAGTGCGTAAATAAGAAGAGTATCACTTTTTGGCAGGGTTCAGGGGATCTCGTAGTCGAGCCGTCTCGACTAGAGCCTTCTTACTTGTTTCGTCTAACTTGTCGATTGAGTTGTACTAATTTATTGTACTAATTTATTGTACTAATTTATTGACACACAATAAAATTAGCTGGACACACCACATTAGCACTGTATACCTTTTAACAATCTGTTTCAGCGACCTGGGCCCATAACCTGTTGTAAATCTCACTGCCCATGCTAAAAGGTTTACACTGAATAAGTTTATAATTATCTTAACATTTATTGAAAATGAATAATATGTATGCGCGTCATTCCGTTGCGCGTGTTTTAAACTCAACTTCTCTCTTAAGTTCTAAGTGTTGCCAGACATGTCAATCATCAGCATACAAGTTTTAGTGGTGCCACTACATAATATCGATAGATTTTTAACAAATAAAGTCGATTAAATTTAAATAAAATAAAATTTAATATAGGCAAATAAAATCGGTTGAATTTAAATAAAAATAAAATTTAATAAAACCGAATAAAATTGATTAAAGTTAAATAAAATAAAATTTAACAAAATCAAATAAAATCGATTAAATTTAAATTAAATAAAATTTAGTAAAATCAAATAAAATCGATTAAATTTAGATAATATAAAATCAAGTAAAATTGGTTAAATCTAAATAAAATAAAATTTAATAAAATCAAATAAAATCGATTAATATCAAATAAAATGGGATTTAATAAAATCAAGTAAAATTGGTTAAATCTAAACAAAATAAAATTTAATAAAATCGATTAAATTTAAATAAAATAGGATTTAATAAAATCAAGTAAATTTGATTAAATTTAATTAAAGTAGAATAATCTAATGAAATCAAATTGATTAAAAGTGAAGAAACTACGAATTTAATGGAATTGATTAAAATCATTTAAATAAAACGAGATAAATCAAGTAAATAATTTAAACAAAATAAAATAGAACCGGCAGAAAAAATTGGGATAAAAGCGATCGGAATCAATTAAAATCAAGCGAAGTGAAATTAAGCATACGGCGAGAGAACAAAAATTATATATATATATATATATATATATATATATATATATATAGACAAAACAAGGACAGAGACCATTCAGCGCGCGAAACAGCGAAGCGACAGCCACGTCGAGAGAGGAATCGCCCAGAGACAGGCCCACGAGATAAGGATGGATACGGGTGAGTGTCAGAATCCGGGGTTGGGCGTCCGTGGGGTGTATCAGCGTACTAAAGATGAGCTGATCACAGTCGCTCGACAGAGGGCCGGGTAGAGGATTTGCGGAAAAGGCGGTCCGCCTTTATCCAAGTTGGCAGCCACACGGCTGAAGTTAAAACGCGGTTAGCGGAATTGGAGGCGCGATTCGCCAAAGTATCCGAAACTAACTTGGGCGGTACGATGCCTAGTATGGGCAGCCGCGCATACAAGAAATCGGAGCCTGACCTACGGCGAATACAGGTTACAGAAACCATCCCTGCGTCCTCGCTCAGAATAGACGTACCGGTCATAGACGCCAAGCCCACGACTCGGTCGCGTGACAAAAGGGGGAACGAGGAAGAGATTAGAATGCCGCTGGGAGAACCGAAGGCCACCCAACGAATTCCCATGCCCTCAGTACCGCCCGAGTCATTCCCGCCCTGGGGCGTGGCCGAACAGGTGAGGAAGTGGGGCATGAGGTACGACGGGCAGTCGTACCCTCTCGGTTTTATAGAGATATTAGAGGAAAGGGCCATAACATATGGCATAGGTCTCGACCGAATGCCTAGAGCGTTGAGCGAAGTGCTGACTGACAGGGCGGCCAAGTGGTTGACCAGTGGGCTCAGAGACGTGCCGTGGCTAGAATTTAAGAGAGTTTTTAGATTTTTTCTTGCCGCCCCAGTATTTTGAACGTCTGGAGGACCACATTCGCGCGAGTTATCGTCCGGGAACAAGGGCGACCCAATCGTGGCCGAGGTTGTGTATAAGTAGAATGATTCTTGTGTAAATAAAATACTTAATTTATAGTAGCGATCGATTTTATATTTTATTTCTTAGGGCTTTTTCACATTTGCACAGTTAATCCGTCCGCTTCCAAGTTCAGAATCAGAGTGAGAGTGAGTCTCGTTCTCTGGCGGTCGTAGGGCTTCTTTATTTTTCGCCGAAACTCAATCAGCACTCGCTGCTCAAAACGGGGCTCTAGCCGATGCGATATTTGTTTCTTCCTGAGAAAAATACTATTCTCCAGAAATGCCCGAAAGCGCATCCACTCAATGTAGCTGCGCACATACATATGTATATGTTGAGTGAGTTGAGTGAGTGCGATCTGGCACTCATGACCGTAGTCAGCTTGAAGTGCGAAGGGCTTAGGTGGGCGTATTGTTATCCGCTGTTAACTCTATCCACCCCCCTCCCCCCCCATGGCCAGAGGGGGGAGTGGCCGACGCGAAAAAGGCGCAAAAGGTTCCGGCTTAAGACCAACGCTACCAGGTCCAAGTTATCCAATTAGGAGGTAGTAGTTAGGTAAATTTACATATATATTTAGTGTTATTTATGGGTATTACAATTAAATGGAACAATGTATAGCTTTCCTTTAACAATATTGGTATTTGTATTAAGAATGTAATTGCTTTATCATTAATCTACATAAGTTCTAGGGTGAGAAGGTTGAATGTGTGTAAACACTGCACTTTCTTAATAATGGGAATTTCCAAGGCTCTGCTCTCTAGGTTATATTTTGTTTACGTTTTCTTATCCTTTAATATCACTAATAGAGAAATTTAAAGAGTATTTAAAGTTCTGATAGAGAGTACTCTTATATCGTTATACATACATACACATGTATGCATGTATTGGTCTGCAAACATACATTTATATATGTATATATATATATATACATCCATACATACACACACATACACATACATATATACGCGTAAGCTTTGAGTATATTTGCACAAGTGTATATGTTATTTCACTGATCAGATGTTGGAGCCACATATCGATTAAGACAATGAACTAATAACCTATCAAATAATATCAGCTGTTGAATAACAAGAGATTATAGAAGAGAACAATATATAAGTAAAATTAACTTAAGACTAATTAAATATTGATATTATAAAATTATTGTAAATTTAATCTATATATTCTATATTAATAATTAGCATACATAATTATAATTAAATAATAACTGAAGTCTAAACTGTGTGAAGAATAGGAGTACGGACATTTAATTGTTGATTCTCTTATTTTTGGTTAGTAACCATGTGTAATTATATTTTATTATAACAAAACTTTTATTTTAGACGAATCAAATTGTTTTGTTGCTCCTAGAGAGATATACATACACTAGAAAACCCGGCGAACTCCTTTTCGCCACCAGATGGATTCATTTTTTGTAACATTCCGTTTGGGGATTAAAAGATGAAGATAATTTTTTTTTTTTTCGATTTTTGAAAAAGAGAAACTGTATTTCATTTCACAACAGTAATGAATTCATTTTGATTACAAAAATGAAATTTAGTTGAACTTCTCTGAAAGTGAATCCAAAATCAAAGCGTGTCCGCAAATTATCCCTTTCATTGAAGTGCTCGTTGGTAAACCACATTTTTTGTTTTTTGATCTGACGTTAACACAAACAAAGAGGATGGTTTCCCAACTCGTGAACACGCTACGTATAGCTGCCCATGTGAAAAACAATGATTTTCTAAATTGATCCCGCAAACACTAAGCGATTGGCCTTGCGACTTGTTAATTGTCATTGCGAATCCAAGGCGAACCGGAAATTGCAAACGTTTGAATTCAAACGGAGGATCAGTCGGAATCATTGGAATTCCAAGTGTAATACTTGGGCATTTCAACGTACATAAGCGTCGCAGCGAATGGATCTGCTTCACACATTGCAAAGTCAATGTCAATGTGTAGTCAATGTTGTCGATGGTGGTCTCTCAGCTCGTTGTGCCGTATTACCCTCAGTGAAGTAAACTCTTTGTCCATTTTCCAAATGCACTGCTAAATGTACAACTGTGGGATATCTTTCATGAATTTGAAATGAGAATAATCGCCACAGAGCTTCATTAGTACTGACGTATCTGCCTATTTGGAAGTTACTGATTTCGTCATTGGCATTTTCCGACGCAATACCAAACACAGCCATGTCGCTGCCTTTTGTAACGTACTTGCACAAATATTTTACTGACTTGGCCGAATGACAACTCTCAACATTCACATGTGCTTCGAAAATTCGTGATAGCAGCGGGCAATATGGTACAATGAACTCATTTCCGATCTCAATCTCTTGATTTTTAACTTTAACTTTGATAGTTGGACCATTATCTTCTTTTGAACGTCGACGATAAACTGGATATCCATCGTTCCCTGTGACTGTTTCAGCAACTAACGGTCGCGGATATCGTTTTGTGCACTTTCCATCAGCCATGCAAGGCGATAATGGATTTAATGCACCGCACGGTCCATGGACCATCTGAGTCGTCACAATGTCGTGTAGATGGGGATCAGTGACTGGATCGAGAATTTCTGCTGATATTATGTCATCCACTTCATTAGAATGTAGATTGTTCCGCAACCAAATTAAGATGTGCGCATGCGGTAGTCCACGCTTCTGCCATTCCACCGAGTACATATGACAACGTGTGTCACCAAAAACTCTATACTTACTAAGAACATCCATCATAACTTTGTGTTTTTGCTTAAAGACTCTGGCGATTATGTCATGGCGATCTGGCGGTTTTTGGCCCGGGTCCAACTCACGTTCAATTTCCCTCCACTTCGGATTGCATGTGAACGTAATAAATAAATCCGGAGTTCCATAATTTTTCACGTACGTCATAGCGTCTTGAGCGTATTCGTGCATGTGGCGTGGGCTTCCAATGTAAGATGATGGGAGAATCGTCAGGCGTCCAATATCCTGAACATTACCATCTGAATGAATTGCATCACGCAAGTGTATATAGTCCTCAGTTCGTAGCTTTGCCTGATTGAATCGAATGAACGCCAAACGTTCGGTCTCGACTTTGACATACATGTCGACAGCGAATTACTGGAAGAGCCGACGGCACTTCAGAATGACATTCTCCTCATGCGTACGAATCATCATACGATACGCATAGTAATTCATTGCACTTAGATTTTGGTTCGTTGATATGCCTGAAAATGAAAAATGAAATGGATTTTTAATGGAAACCAATAATAGCAATAATTAGTGTGTTAATATTGTACCTGTAATTGGATCGACCATCTTCAACGTGATGTCGTATCCGTCTTGCCCTTGCCAATAAATGATTGGATATTGTAACGCATCGTACAAACGATGTGTCTCATTTACACGATGCATGATATTACTTCTGCGCTGAACGACAATGTCCCGTGATGTGGTTGGATCACCAACAATAATTGCAGCAACATCATCAACGATGGGTGCATTAAATCGTCGCACATGTTCACCTGTTGGGGTCCGATCTGCTCTTATGACAAATTTGTGTGTATCCGATGGCATTCGTTCCAATGCTGTTTTGAACATATTAACCACAGCGTTATTAGCGTGTAAAAATGCTTGCAACTGTTCAATAATTCGTCTCTTTGACTGTTGTGTTCCCTGCATATTGCATCGCACATTCAGCTGATCCACCATTGACGAAATGAAATATATTTGCAGAAACTGATGCGGTTCATCTGGTGTTGGCACCATTGAACCATGCAAATGATATATTTGTCCTTGTATCTGTGATGGCATAATTACATGTTAAGATCACTGTAGTTCGCAGTGGGATCATATTGGAATGCCAAGCGATTGTATGATGCCAATGATCTTCGTGTGCTCACGCGTTGTCTCAAACGGTTATTTTCTCTTATTATATTTAGTCTTTCTTCGCTTAAGATCTGTGTTGCATGTCTAGTTCGGCGGCCGATGTTTGAACGTCGTGCTTTCGGCATTTTTGACTATGGAGAGTCTGGTGAATTTAACCTTAAATGTACGATCCGCATAATTTACACAGTTCAACTTACCACCTTAAGAACAAATACCTGCTGTTGATGCTGAATAAAAATTTTCACAACACACGTGATTAATTTAATGCTTTCAAACGAACTGATAGGAAACGAATAACTTTAATCTCAAATACCCAATTTCACAGTACCGATTTTACGTAAGCGTCATAGTGAACTAAGCGTTTGAAAAAACATAATGAAATTAACTGAACAGTGATTGTGATTTTAGTGATTGCTGAGCGAATTTTTACGTGTATAACTGTAACACAATTGCTAAGGAGATCGAGAGCGAGAGCGAGGGCAAGGGCGCACGCTGAGCGCTTGGGCCTGAACTCGAACTCTTTGGGTTTAGCTAAAGCATTATTATTATTATTGTTATAATTTTTTCATAATTTGTTGGTTAGTTAATTTGAGATCGACAGAGAGAGAGTGTTTGGTGTGTGTGTGTGTATGTGTGAGTGTGTGTAAGTAAATGCCTGTGGGTCTGTGGCTGACAGCTTAGCGACGTCTGCAGCATTGAATTTACAGTTAAGCAGTGTAAGCGGTGGACATGTAAGAGTTGTGAATATGAATATGTAGTACAAATGCGAGTATGAGTGTATATTTGTGTTAACAATTATTCGTTTGAAATTTGTTGTTGGTTTATAATTGCAAATATGTGAGAGAAAAGAGAGAGAAGACAGAAAGAAACAAACAATTTGGTTTTGTTATATTTTGTAAACTTTTCGAGAATCTTCTATTCGATTTCGTTTTTTTTTTTCTCTCTACAAGTAATTGCTAAATTGGTAGACAGCGCAATAAAACAAAAATATTAACAGAAAAAGAAGGATTATATTTTATTTGCCAATTCTAGCAGCTTGTCTTCAACTAAAACAGAAAATAGGCGACTAAAAGTGAGCCACATGTACATATGTGGTATTTATGTACTATGTATGTATGTATTTTGACACTGCAGGTTATGCTAATTTATTAATATGTAAATTTTACTATTATCCGTGGCCTATTTTTAAACTGATTGCCTAATGTAAGTAGTTGGATATTCAAAAGTAGACAGCCTGTGTTAGAGAGTCGAAATGAAACACTCCACATTTACCGAATTCAAAAATTGAACTGTTTATTTCTTAAAATCCTAGTGCTTATATACCTTAAAAATACTTCCAGGCACTGGAAGGCTACAATTAATTCCATGCACACAAGTGCACAGATGTTTGTCAAGTGTCCCTTTTCGATCGCTAAGCCGTCCTCACGTCTCGCGTTACATTTTTATTACTTGCTGCGTTGGTCGCTGCAGCTAAGGGATGACATGTTTATTACTTGGCTTCAGATAACGCGCAGGTTATCGACTATTGCCTATTTTTTAATATGTTTATTTATGAGGCATGTTCATGCTTGAACATACTGCCAGGGGCCTAAGATTTGTGGCTGAGAATTTTAATTTTATAATTGGTAACGCGCAGGTTATCCGTAATTTTATATTTATTTGTGTCGCATGTTCATGTTTGAACATACTGCCAGGGGGCCCAAAATTTGTGTGTGCTCAGAACTGCCCTCCTGATGATTGTCCACTCGTCTCTGAAGCGGCTTCTGTGTGGTTGATGGGAGTCCTGTCATCTTCCCGAAGGTTCGTATCATCTTTGTCTTCCTTCATGCGGACCCTCCATTGCTACAAATTCTCATTTCTGAATTTGAGCAAATTTTTTTTTTTTTTAATTTGTCCTCTTTGGACTGTAGTTGTCCTATTTGGACTTAAAGTTGACCGTTCCCTTTTTATTTTAGGGATACGGACTTAACCAGCACTACAAATTCTCTTGTTTGAATTTGAGCAATACATTTATATATTATCTGCCTCTTACCTCTGGTGGGGGAGAACAGAAATATATTAAATGTTTTATCTTAAGCTGAGGTTTTTATAAAAACTCACAGCATTAAGACGCTGGTTCCTTCTCTGTGTCTCTTACCACTGGTGGGGGAAAACAACAGAGAAGGCTCGAAGGACCAAAATGTTATCCTCCGAGTTGTATTTTTTTTTTTATTTATTTATTTATTTTTTTTTTTTTTTTTTTTTTGAGCCCAAAAATGGAACCCTGAACTCTTTGAGTTCAGATTGAACTCTGGTCCCTTTGGATTCCAAAATTGAACTGTTTATTTCTTAAAATCCTAGTGCTTATATACCTTAAAAATACTTCCAGGCACTGGAAGGCTACAATTAATTCCATGCACACAAGTGCACAGATGTTTGTCAAGTGTCCCTTTTCGATCGCTAAGCCGTTCTCACGTCTCGCGTTACATTTTTATTACTTGCTGCGTTGGTCGCTGCAGCTAAGGGATGACATGTTTATTACTTGGCTTCAGATAACGCGCAGGTTATCGACTATTGCCTATTTTTTAATATGTTTATTTATGAGGCATGTTCATGCTTGAACATACTGCCAGGGGCCTAAGATTTGTGGCTGAGAATTTTAATTTTATAATTGGTAACGCGCAGGTTATCCGTAATTTTATATTTATTTGTGTCGCATGTTCATGTTTGAACAGCCTGCCTTCAAATTATCTTCGAGCTAGCAAAGTCAAAATACTCTTAGAGAAGAAAATGTTAAATGGGATATTATACATAATACTAAATTAGGTACTTTTTTATACCCTGAACCCATTGAAAATGGGAAATCAGGGTATAATGGTTTTGTTAAAAGTATGTAACAGGCAGAAGGAGGCGTGTCAGACCCCATAAAGTATATATATTCTTGATCAGGGTGACGAGAAAAGTTGATCTAGCCCTGTCCGTCTGTCCGTCTGTCCGTCCGTATGAACGTCGAGATTTCGGAAACTACAAAAGCTAGAGAGCTGAAATTTCACATGAACATGCGTATGTTAGCTACGCAGTACGAGTTTATTTTGTTTTTTCGATAACTCATCCCATTTCCAAATTATCGATAAAAAATCGAAAATTCGTTTCCATTTTTTCGGTTTTTTGGACATAACTTCTACATTGTTTTAGCTAGAGACTTCAAATTTTTTTTTTTTTTATTTATTTTTATTTTTTTATTTATTAGGTAGATATTATGGATACGCAGATTATGTAATTTACAGATTTTAGATGCCACGCCCCCTTCGCCCCCAATTTGAAAAAACGCATTTCAAATACTAGAGACTTGCAATTTGGCATATACATAGATTTAGATACTCTTAATCTACTTTGAATTTCATAAAGATAGTCCATCTAGAAATGGAGTTATGAGCGTCCAAAGTTCAGCCCAACCCACCCCCAAGCCACGGCGGCAACTGCGAGGTTAGCAGAGCGCGCGCTCATAAGTAAAGAAGAAGAGTATCACTTTTTTGCAGGGTTCAGGGGATCTCGTAGTCGAGCCGTCTCGACTAGAGCCTTCTTACTTGTTTTGTAATTAATGTAATATTATAGACACTTGGTACTTTTAATTTGAAATATCCCAACTGCGAGAGTATATGGGGATGAACAAATGTACTTAGGTATTTTATTTTAGCACTAAGAAATGTTCACGTTTGTTAATTATAAACGAAAAGATAATTTTAAAATGTTAGTTAAAATTGAAAATCACGAAGCGTTTGCAGCGTTTTTGTTTGTATGCATACACATTAGCATATATGTACATTTGTTATATGTATATAAACGTAGTTTTTATATAAAATTATGAACATATATACCGATATGCATGCACGTTTGTGTGTGGTGATCGGATGTGTTATTTCGCTACTGAAGGTTAGCTTGGTGTCTTCTTTATAAAATATGTCTGAAAAGTCTGAGCAAATTTGGATGAGCTGTGATTTCTCCTCTTTATTTAGGTTTTCCGTACTCGGAATGCTGTGTTTAGACTGTGTAAGGCTTTCGAGGGTTGGTGTATTCACGAGGTTGTAGAGTTGGATGAACTCGTTGTTATTGAAAGGTTGTGTGGGTAAGGGATCTTTGATGCAAATAGCTTGATCTTCGAATGATTCATTGACCAATTTGAGGTTTGCGACACCTTTGAAAGCGGTGTATAATCCACCAGAAATGGTAAGGTGTTTTCCTAGTGTTGTTTTTGGTAAATAGAAATCGCCGTCTGGCGTTTGGACTGGCAAAGGTAATAATGTCTTGCTAGAGCTACAGATCTCGTGTACGTGAATGGCAGTGTCGACTCTCGTGAGGATGGGTATAGTTGCAAGAGGGGTTACTAGCTGTCGTGTTTGTAAGTCAATTTTTTGCACTTAGTTTTGTTAATATGTCCATACCTAGAAGGCCGTTAAAGAAGGTGTGGAATTTGAAAATTAATAGTTGTATGTTTGTTGCCTAGTTGAATTCTTTGAATAGAGGGATGTTTGTAGAGTTTGTAATTTCTATCAGCAATTTCAACGGTGTATTATTAAAGAAAGTTATTATTATGTATGGTAGACATGCTTCGTATTTAGATGGACTCAAATGTTTTTCGGGGGCGGGGAGGCAGTTGTAAGAAAATTTGCGGAATCGTTGATGTTGCATGAATTAGGGTCTTGCGTCTATATTGTTTAAATGTCTCTGTTCATTGTTCCTAAAAGGGTTATGAGATTGGTTATTGTAATTATTTGATCGTCGGTTGCCTGTGTTATAAGGGATATGATTGTTGTTGTGTTGTCAATTGTAACCTGGTTTTTGTTTATAGTGGCTGTAATCGTTAGACCTCTGATTGTTATAATTATAGTCTCTGCGCATATCTGTGTATCTCGGCTTTGACTAGGTAAGTTCGATTTGACATATTTCGTATGCCCGTTCTAAAGTACTGGGGTCTCTAGCCCTGATAACCGATCTGAGAGGATCACGTAGTCCCATAACGAATGCATTATGGCCAACGTCGTTGTAAAGACGTTTCTTTATAGCTTGACCCTCTGGGCTTTCGGTACTGTTTCTAAGCAAAGAGTAAAGTTGCTCCCTAATTTTGCATATGCCGAAGAAAAGTTGTCCCAAAGATAGGCCATCTTGGAGGGTCTGCATTTCCATAAGTAAGGTGGCTTCGGGTTTTTCGTTGCCATACAGCCTATACAAATTTTCCTTGATATTATCCCAAACTAGGCTGGTGTTAGCTAGTGTCAATCCCTCGTCAGCTCTTCCTATAATTCTATTACGAATAGCTCGGAGCACAAGTTGTTGATAAGGTGCTTGGTCCGTGCCCCTTATTAACATAATAATTTCCTCGACGTTTGTAATAAATTTGTCTAATGTTGTTGGTGTTCTTTTACAAAGGCTAAAATTTCGGTTGGAGTGAGTATTGTGGATATGTTTGTGGTAGCACTAACAGTTGGGGTCAGTGGGACCGAGGATCTGCCTGAGTCCATTCTTGTTTGTGAAGTTTGGATCGTTTCTTTCTGGCGGGTTATCTCAGCTATTTCTTCTTCTTGTTCGGCTACTAACGCAAGATTTTGAATACTAAGTCCTGACCTAGTTCTTGCCCTACTATTTGTGAGAATCTTTGGAAATAATTTTTTTGACATTGAGTGTTGAATTTCGTGTGTTTGTGTGTTTTCTTACGTTAGCTTAATTAATAATTTTTTGTTTTTGTTTTTTTTTTTTTTTTTTTGTTTTTATAATTAGATTATCTTGAGTATGGTCTGCGTTGTTGTGTGGTGATCGGGTTGTATCTTCGAACTCGGTGTATTGTCTGTAATCTGTGTGATAATTATTAAAATAGTTTTTTTTTCTGAATATATATATATATATATATATATATATATATATATTCAGAAAAAAAAACTATTTTAATAATTATCTATTTTATAATTATCACACAGATTACAGACAATACACCGAGTTCGAAGATATATATATATATATATATATATAAGTTAACACAATCGACCGGCAGACTGTAAACATATCAGCTGAGCCTTCAGTTTCGATATAAATGTTTACGATAACAGATAACATGCGACAGAGTTGCTGCCCTGGGAAATATAACCTACCACACTTAAGGCTAGAGTTGAATTTAAGAATCAATGTCAATTAGAGTTAGTGGAATTTGGAGAATAAAGAACGTCGGTCGTCGCCACGCTACTTTCACGTCTACTCATTTTAGTGTAACACCACGTGTTGCCCTAACCTAATATCGAGGTTATAATATTGCTCACACAAGTATCACAAAATATAACAACGAATTAAATTAACTGGCGCCCAACGTAGTCAAGCTCGAAAAAATAAAAAAAAACCCACACTAAGCTTCGACAAAACGTATTCATCAAAATTGAAATAACAAAAACGCTAAAAGTTCCATTAAAAGTGTTTATCAAAAGCGAAAAAACTAAAACGAAAAAAAAATTCAAAAAACAATTGACGAAATAAGGACCACATTCAACTACGAAAGAAGTGCTCATAAAACAGCAAAATAACAAAAAAAAAAAAAGAGCTACCACAACGGTGCAACGACGCAGCTCACAACACAAAGAAGTTCAGCGACGCAGCTCACAACACAAAGAAGTTCAGCGAAGCAGTTCAACGAGGCATTACAACGAAGAAGCCCAAAACCAAAGAAGTTCACCAGCGAAGCAGTTATAAGCACAGCAATACAGCGAAGCAGTTCACCACACGATCAAGACAAAGAAGTCCACCAACAACTATATTAACTTAACAAAAGAATATGTGAGTAGGGTGTTCAATAAAAAAACTATTAAAATTAAAAAAATAAAATAAAAAACAATTCCAACCTTGCAAGCATCTTTCCAATATTAATTGATAATAAATACACAACACACAAAATCCCTGTCTATATTCGCATGTTATGAGTGATAGCGAGATACAAGATTTAGCAATAAAATTTCAAAGAATAGTAAATACTAAAGTTCAGGAGGATATAAGTAAAGGTGAAACTTTAAAAATGGCTTTATCTAACGAACAGCTAAAAGCTTTAAGAACTCAGAAAGAAAACTTTGACCAAAAATTACGTGACATCGAACAACGTATTGGTTCGGTAAAAATTAACACTCCTGAAGTAGAAACGTTTAGAGAGGCAGAGATCATAACAAATGTGATTTGCAACGAAACTCTTGATATCATGAAATCCCTCCCAGAGTTCGAGGGAAAAAATGAAACTTATGTATCGTGGAGGAAAGCTGCGCATACCGCATATAAGGTATACGAAAAATATGACGGTAGCTCAAAGCATTATCAAGCTTTAGGAATATTGAGAAACAAAATTAAGAACACTGCCGATATGGTACTATCTTCCTTCGACACTCCTCTAAATTTTAAGGCCATTATAAACCGACTAGATTTCACGTTTGCAGACAAAAGACCGATATACCTAATCGAGCAAGAGCTGTCAACACTCCGCCAAGGAAATATGACACTACTGCAGTACTTGACGAGGTGGAAAAGAAACTGACTTTACTCATAAATAAGACAATCATGACCTATGACGCTAATGTCGCCTCTTCATTAAATGCGAAGTACAGAGCAGACGCTCTACGAGTGTTCATCTCAGGCACCAAGAAAGCCTTAAGCGATGTCCTCTTCTCAGCTAGACCAACAGATCTTCCCTCTGCATTGGCATTAGCTCAAGAAGTCGAATCTAATCACGACCGCTACATGTTTGCCACGAATTTTGCTCGTAGTTTGGAAGAAAAGGCTCAGAGAATCGAGAAAAAACAACAAGTCAGGGATATGAATCTAACTCAAGATCCAAAATACAATCAGCCAGGGAAGAGCCCACATTATAAGAAACCAGAATTCTCACCACGACAAGGACAGGACGAACCAATGGATGTTGATACATCCGCTCGCTCTAGACAGACTATCCAATACCAACAAAATAGGGCTCCACCAAGACAAACCCAGTGGCCGACTCAACAACAATATAATAATCAGGCGAACAAGAGACCAAACAGTAGTAGTGCTCGACTCACTGGACCGAAACAGCAAAGAGTTAATCATTTAGAAACTGGAGACTCAGAATATGAACAAGACAGTAACGAATATCAGACTATTGCGGAAACTGAGACAGATGACATTGAGGACGAATGCGACGAATATAACCAGGTCAATTTTTTAGGCATAGCTCCCTGCTACCGTTCATAGAAAGAACAGTGGCAGGAAGAACGATAAGACTACTTATAGACACAGGAGCCTCAAAAAATTATATTAAGCCATTAAAAGAATTAAAATACATTAAACCAGTAGAAAAACCATTTCGAATAAAGTCCATCCATGGCTATACTGACATAGACAAGAAATGTACAATACATCTTTTTAACACAAATACAACATTTTTTTTACTACCAAACCTCACGACATTTGACGGTATAATCGGACTCGATTTACTGTACCAAAACAGTGTCTTATTCTGAAACAATTAAGTTCCTGAAATGCCCAGCCGTAAACTTTACAAGTGTCAGGGAAATAGAAACCCCTCAAGCTATAACAGCAAAATTTCAAGCAATGCTCAGGGAACGAACAAGAGCCTTCGCGGAACCAAACGAATCGCTCCCGTATAATACCAATATCATTGCCACAATTAGAACTGAAAATGACGATCCCATATATTTATACCCATACCCAATGGGTGTATCAGAATTTGTAAATGCAGAAACCCAAGACATGTTAAAAAATAATATAATACGTCCGTCTCGTTCCCCATACAATAACCCCATTTGGGTTGTGGATAAAAAAGGTACTGATGAACAGGGAAGGAAAAAGAAGCGTTTAGTCATAGATTTCCGAAAACTAAACCAAAAAACAATAGACGACAAATATCCGATCCCCAACATAGCCTCTATCTTATCAAATTTAGGTACAGCAAAGTATTTCACAACTCTAGATTTGAAATCTGGATTCCACCAAATTTTACTTGCTGAAAAGGACAGAGAAAAAACAGCCTTTTCCGTAGGGAGTGGAAAATATGAGTTTTGCAGGCTTCCCTTCGGCTTGAAGAATGCACCCAGTATTTTTCAAAGGGCTATTGATGATGTGCTCAGAGAGAAAATCGGAAAATTTTGTTACGTTTACATTGACGACGTAATAATCTTTTCTGAAAACATGGAAGACCATGTGACACATATCGCCTGGGTCCTAGACAAACTATTCGAGGCAAATATGAGAGTTTCACCAGAAAAGTCGCACTTCTTCAAAGAAAGTGTCGAATATCTGGGTTTCGTGGTCTCAAGTAGTGGTATAAAGACATGTCTAAGTAAAGTCGAAGCGATTCGAAACTACGAACTGCCAACAACCCACTTTAACGTCAGATCATTCCTCGGACTAGCAAGTTACTATAGGTGTTTTATAAAAGACTTCGCTTCTTTAGCAAAACCTATAAGTGACATCTTAAAAGGCGAGAATGGAAAAGTTAGCGCTGCACAATCCAAGAAAATACCAGTAAAATTCGACGACAGTCAAATCACGGCTTTCGAGAAACTAAAAGAGGTTCTTACATCCGAAAACGTTATGTTGCTCTATCCTGACTACAAGAAAGCATTTGATTTAACAACTGATGCTTCGTCCTTGGGTCTAGGGGCAGTTCTATCACAAGGTGGAAAGCCAATCACCATGATATCAAGGACATTGAAAGATAGGGAACTTAACTTTGCAACAAACGAAAGAGAATTACTTGCCATAGTCTGGGCCTTGAAAAGCCTCCGAAACTACCTGTACGGAGTAAAAAACTTAAATATATTCACAGACCATCAACCCCTGACGTTTGCAGTGTCTGATCGTAATCCAAACGCATAAATCAGGCGATGGAAAGCTTTTATAGACGAATATAATGCAAACATTTATTACAAACCAGGGAAAGAAAACTACGTCGCTGATGCGCTATCACGGCATAATATTCATGCCTTAGAGGACGATCCACAGTCAGATAGAGCTACAATACACAGCGAAATGTCATTCACATACACAATAGAAACGACGGACAAACCAATTAACTGTTTCCAGAACCAAATCATAATAGAAGAAAATAGAACACCTTCAAAGCGTACAGTCACCCTATTTGGAAAAAAAATCCGACATACAATTTACTTCTCAGACAGAGACTCGTTAATCGAAAGAGCTTGCGGTGTAGTCAAAAAAGACGTCGTAAATGCAATTCATTGCGAGTTACCAATACTGGCATTAATACAACATGAACTAATAAAAACTTTTCCGACAACAACATTTCGATATACAAAACATATGGTAAATGACATTATTGACGAAAACGAACAGAGAGAAATAATTGTAACAGAACACAATCGAGCTCACAGAGCAGCTCAAGAAAACGTAAAACAGATTTTACAAGACTATTTCTTCCCCAAAATGACAAAACTAGCAAACGAAATTGTTTCAAACTGCAAAATCTGTAAAACAGCTAAGTACAACCGTCACCCACTAAAACAAATACTTGGAGAAACTCCTATACCTTCCTACGTGGGTGAAATGCTACATATTGACGTATATTCAACTGATAAAAGATACTTCCTTACGTGCATAGACAAATTTTCAAAATTCGCTATTGTCCAACCCATTGCTTCAAGGACAATAATAGACATAAAATCGGCAATTTTACAACTTGTAAATTTTTATCGACACACCAAGACAATCTATTGCGATAACGAGCCTTCCATAAAATCCGAAACAATAAAATCTCTATTAAATAACCAATATAATATTCAAATAGTAAACGCCCCCCCACTCCACAGTACTTCAAACGGACAGGTCGAGAGATTCCATAGCACCCTTAATGACATCGCAAGATGCCTAACAGCGCAAAGGAAAATTAATGACACGGTTGAAACAATACTACAGGCAACTATCGAATATAATAACACAGTTCATTCAGTAACAAATAAACGTCCAATCGACATAATCCACTCATCTTCCCCAGAGCTTGAAATAGAAATAAGAAATAAAATTCAAAAGGCACAACATTTTCAAACGAGCAGGGTAAACGAAACAAGACACGATAGACAATTCCAAGTAGGCGATACAGTCCTCGTAAAAACGAACAGACGTTTAGGGACCAAACTGACGCCCCTGTACAACGAAAACAAAATTGACGCTGACTTGGGGACAACAGTTTTAATAAAAGGGAGGGTGGTCCACAAGGACAACCTAAGATAAACAAAATACTAAAACTTCCCATTATACATCATATCACATAGAAACATTATTAGTCTCAATAGACATCCATCATAGACATGCTAGGACCATTAATATGTAAGGCACCGTTCTTAATATCGTAGCACCAGACTCTGACGACTTCGAGAAGCTTAAATTTACACAAAAAGAGCTTGTAGAATCAGAGAACGGACAGATAACTATAAATACAGTAGATCTTTTAATAAGAGACACCAAAAGCAAGCAAATAGACACGGAACTTTTGTATGAAACACTGCTCTCTAGAAACAGAATAAGTATTTAAGAATTAAAAAACCTAATGCTATCTGTAACTCATGCGAAAGTTGGAATTGTAAACCCCTCCATATTGGACTCTTTTGATTTAAAAAAAATATTGCTAACGAACACCCTATAAATATTACTATTACTAACCTAATTAAAGTATCCCAAGTTGGTTTTTTTAAATAATAATAATAATAATAACAATAAATAATAATAATATTAGTTAAATAATTAGTTTTGTTAAATAATAATACTAATAATAATATATAATAATAATATTAGTTAAATAATTAGTTTTGTTAAATAATATAATAACAATAATAATAATAATAATAATAATAATAATAATATTATAATAATAATAATAACAATAATAATAAATAATAATAATAAATAATAATAATATCAATAGGAAGCTGCAGCGCAGCCCTCAAAATGACGCTCTGCAAAAAAACTACCCTACACTTCGTGCGCAGAACAAAATGCACTCCGGTGACACCGCACATTGCCCAACTAGACCTAGGCATCTAGAACTTCTAACCATCATCGACGATGGCGTTATCGTCATCAACGACAGAGCGGATATAGTTGACAAGCAAATGATAAAAGGGACATTACTCCTTACCTTTGACGATGGGATAAAGGTAAATGCACCGTATACAAAAATGCAAAAGCCTACATGAGGAAATCCCCGAGACCAGCGGCATCTACTCTTCTGAATATAACTGAGCATCAAATATAAATAAATACCAACCCTACCGTACTTACAAAAATTAAGTATAAAGAACTCCGAGGACGTCATTCACCTAAGTGGGGGAGGAGTTAACACAATCGACCGGCAGACTGTAAACATATCAGCTGAGCCTTCAGTTTCGATATAAATGTTTACGATAACAGATAACATGCGACAGAGTTGCTGCCCTGGGAAATATAACCTACCACACTTAAGGCTAGAGTTGAATTTAAGAATCAATGTCAATTAGAGTTAGTGGAATTTGGAGAATAAAGAACGTCGGTCGTCGCCACGCTACTTTCACGTCTACTCATTTTAGTGTAACACCACGTGTTGCCCTAACCTAATATCGAGGTTATAATATTGCTCACACAAGTATCACAAAATATAACAACGAATTAAATTAACTTATATATATATATATATATATATATATATGGAATTGTTTGTAGCGACAGGTTGTGAAGTTGTGCATTTATTTGATTATTACTTTTTTTTTTTCAAATGTATATACACTTGTGTGTATATTGATAATCGTGCATATATAGCATATACATGTATATTGTTTTTATTTGTTTCTTTGTTGTTTCAAATGTATATACACTTGTGTGTATATTGGTAATCGTGTGATTCCGAACAACTGTAAATTCCATCGTGAGAATTAGTGAAATACAGTAGTTTTGGCCATCGTATATACGTAGCTGTGCACAGTTTACACGGTGTGAGGCGGTTTCAACGATAGAATCCTTTTCACTGCCGCTTCACTTGCACTTGCCCAATGACACCTTGGGTTGTACGGATGTTACGTGGGTGTGACGTGGCGCTTGGCCTTACTATGTTTCGGCAGCGGCTTCAGCGATAGAGTCCGCGCAAACGTAACACACGTCAATATCACTTTAACCACATGGAGATCACACGATTTATTCCTGTGGTTTATGTGCTTTTGATCAACTGTAACTTCCATCGTGAGAATTAGTGAAATACAGTTGTCAATGTTGTCGTGTATACGCATATGTACAAATTTGACGTGGTGTGATGACTGGTCATATACGATAGCGGCTTCAGCGATAGAATCCACACAGGCATAACGCACAGCCTCGTCATTTGTACTTGTATAACGACAACTAAGTTTGGGTAAGATAATGGTGGCGTGGTATTCGTGTTTCTGATCAACTGTAAATTCCATCGTGAGAATTAGTGAAATGCAGTTGTCAGTGTTGTCGTATACATGTATATGTACAAATTTGACGTGGTGTGATGCCTGATCATATACGATAGCGGCTTCAGCGATAGAATCCACACAGGCATAACGCACAGCCTCGTCATTTGTACTTGTATAACGACAAACAAAGTTTAGGCCTTTTGTATTTCGGCACCAACTTCAATTAATTTGATTCACAACGTAATACACGGCACCGTTCTCTTTAGCCCATTGGGAAAACCATTAGAATAATATGTTTTATTTCGATGCAATCGTATGTATGCAAATGTATGCATATGCATGTATGTATATGTATGTATATTGTGTTGTATGTATGTGTAATTTATTTTATTTTATTTATTATTATTATTATTATTATTTATTTATTTATTTTTTTTTTTTGTTGCACATTTTCACGTTTGCCGCTACATGCCCTTACAGTACCAGTAGTAATGTTGTTGGTAACATTAATTTTTCGCTTTTTTCCGTTTACCGGCTGCGCCAGTTATCGTCCGGGAGCAAGGCGACCCAATCGTGGCCGAGGTTGTGTATAAGTAGAATGATTCTTGTGTAAATAAAATACTTACTTCATAGTAGCGATCGATTTTATATTTTATTTCTTAGGGCTTCTTCACATTTGCACAGTTGATCCGTTCGCTTCCAAGTTCAGAAACAGAGTGAGTGTGAGTCTCGTTCTCTGGCGGTCGTAGGTCTTCTTTATTTTTCGCCGAAACACACTCAGCACTCGCTGCTCAAAACGGGGCTCTAGCCGATGCGATATTTGTCTCTTCCTGAGAAAAATACTATTCTACAGAAATGCCCGAAAGCGCATCCACTCAATGTAGCTGCGCACATATGTATATGTTGAGTGAGTTGAGTGAGTGTGATCTGGCACTCATGACCGTAGTCAGCTTGAAGTGCGAAGGGCTTAGGTGGGGAACAGCGTATTGTTATCCGCTGTTAACTCGCGCGCCGTCAGCGAGAAGGGGAGTGTTTCAAGGATTATCTGATTGAGCTTAGATTGTTGATGCGCCAGGCTAGGTATACCGAAACACAAGAGTTGAACAGATCATACGAAAACGCTGCACCTGAGTGTAGGTTGTACGTGAGGCGCCACGACTTCTCGTCGCTCACTCAGCTAACTCACATGGCAGCGGAGTACGAGAATGTGCGGGGGCAACGGTTAGATCAGGAGAGGAGGGCCGCAGCGAACCGGTCGAAATCCGCCTGGACAAAACCGGCAGAAGGTAGACCTGGCAACCCGTTCCGCGCGCAAGCGCCGGACCCCCGAGCCGACGGGCAAGCTGCAGGCACTGACGCGACAGGGGCGACGAGGTTAACTGAGACGGCACACCGAATGATAGCTCAGGAGACCGGAAACGGGTCGGATTTGCGTCGCGTATGTTTTAGGTGCGCGCAGGTCGGACACGTCGCGAGGGATTGCCCTAACGCACGAGTAGTTTTCTGCCGCCATTGCGGCCAGAAGGGGAAGAGCGCGCGGGAGTGCGCGAGAAGCCCGTTGCGGGAAACGACCAAGGGCGCCCTCCTCAGGAGTGGAGAGGCGCCGTCTAGAAACAGCATATCAAGGTACGCGGCCGTTGATAGTGGAGGATGGGAAGATCGTGGCGACGGTGTCAGTCGGGGGTCAGTGGACGCTACGGTTGACACCGGGGCCACACGCAGTTTCCTCAGTAAGGAGTGCGTAGAGCGGTTAGCAATCAGAGCAGAGTTCTTGGATGTCTAGTCGCGCATTAGATTGGCCGACGGTGCAGCCCTGGAAGTGAATAAGATGATGAGGGTGGGCGTGGGCCCTGCGGGAAAGGTGGTGATGATGACGGTACTCATCATGCCGACCATGTTGGACCACGTGATATTGAGAATGGATTTCTTGTATGCAATGGGCACGTCGATGCAGTGCGGGGATGCGACGTTGGTGATGCGGATGGAGGAGACGCCGTCAGGGAAGCTGCCGTTGCCGGTAGAGCGGGCCACACCAAAACAGGGCAGCCGGCCGCTCGACGAGTGCCACAAGCGAAGAGAGGGGTCACAGCGAAAGAGCGTAACCGGCTTAACGGTCAGGATTTTCTCGCTCGCCAGGCAACCCAAGCAAGAGGAGCGGAAGATGTTGCGCAGGCCAACATACAAGGCGGGAACGCGCCGGTGGGTCGCAAGAAGTCAAAAAGCGGTGGATTAAGGGAAGCGGGGCCCAGAAAGGGGCATAAAAGGTCGGGAGGTGAAAGAACAATGGAGGCGGGGCCCAGAGAAGACCTTCCTACGAAAGAGAATAATGGATCGGATCGGAGAAAAGGAGCGGCGATCCCCCAGGGCAAAGTGGGGAAGGATAAAAGCGTGGGCGAACCCGAGAGGGGAACGCAAGCGTTAAAAACACTGGAAATAGAAGCATTAAACGAGTCTAAAAAATGCCCAACAGGGGGCGAAAGTTCTAAGGCAGAGGGAGATGAGGATGAGGAGTCGTCAAGCGATGGCAGAGAATGGCCCGACGAATTGGAGCTCGAGCTGAAAGAGTTCTTGGAAACGGAGTTAACTCTGTTCGAATGCCTCGAGGGAGTCTCTCATATAGCGGAGCATAGCATCAGGATGCGGGATAACAAACCCCTCAAACAGAGGTATTATCCGAAGAATCCGGCTATGCGCAAAGTCACTGATGAGCAGGTGGATGAGCTACTTCGAGCCGGGGCGATTGAACCGTCGAGGAGTCCGCACAGCGCGCCTATAGTCCTGGTGAAGAAGAAGACCGGGGAATGGCGAATGTGCGTAGATTACCGGCAGCTAAACGCGCACTCGATCCCAGATGCGTACCCTGTTCCGAGGATCAACAGTATCCTGGAAAAGTTGCGTCATGCCAAGTTGATATCCACGCTGGATCTCAAAAGCGGCTACTGGCAGATCCCCATGGCGGTGGATAGCCGGGAATCCACCGCTTTCACGGTTCCAGGAAGGGGACCAGATATGGAGCCGTACGCATTCGCCTACCTGTACGATATTGTGGTGATCGGGGCAACAAAGGAACAGCATTTTGTGAACCTCAAGGAAGTGTTCCGTCGGCTCGGGGCGGCCAACCTCAAGGTCAACCGAAAGAAGTGTAGTTTTTTCAGGGAAAAGTTGACGTATCTGGGACATGTCGTGAGCGGTGAGGGGATATGCACGGACCCTGCGAAGGTCGAGGCAATCCAGAAACTCTCGACCCCGACGAATCTGAAGGAGCTGCGACAATGCTTAGGGATGGAGTCGTGGTACCGGAGGTTCGTGCCAAATTTCGCCTCGATAGTCCAGCCAATGACTGCTCTACTTAAAAAGGGGCAAAAGTGGGCGTGAAGAGAAGAGCAAGAAGCAGCACTGGGGAAACTCAAGGAGAGCCTGACGATGGCACCAGTGCTAGCGTGCCCTGACTTTTCGACAAAGTTCGTCCTACAGACCGATGCCAGCGATTACGGCCTAGGCGCGGTCCTCACACAGAATGTAGAGGAGCAAGAACGGGTGATCGCATACGCGAGTCGGAAATTGCCAAGAGCGGAGCTGAACTACTCGGCCACGGAGAAGGAGTGCCTCGCTATCATCTGGGCAATTCGGAAGATGCGTTGCTACTTAGAAGGCTATCGTTTCGACGTGGTCACCGACCACCTGGCGTTAAAATGGCTCAACTCTATAGAGAGTCTAACTGGCAGGATCGCCAGGTGGGCGTTAGAGTTGCAGCAATATCAGTTTGACGTCCATTACCGCCGAGGAAACCTAAATGTCGTGGCGGACGCTCTTTCCCGACAGCCACAGCAAGCGGTGGAGGTCGATTCCCCTTGTAGATGGGTGGCGAAGATGATCGAGAGAATCAACAAGGAGCCAGAGAAGTTCAGCGACTATGTCGAACAGAGCGGGCAGCTTTATTTATTAGGGACCGGGGATATCGGATAGACGAGGAGGACTATATTCCCTGGAAGCTGTGCGTCCCTGAGGGCCAACGAGGTCGAGTTCTGAAGGAATGCCACGACGCTCCCACTGCAGGCCACCGAGGAGTGAGGAAAACGGCGTTGAGGCTGGCACAGAGATACTACTGGCCAGGAATGATCCGCGACGCCGCCAGATACGTGAAACGATGCGAACTGTGCCAGAAGTTCAAAAGCGACCAGCAGAAACCGGCAGGGCGCTGACTTCGTGGGGCCCCTGCCTCGCTCGAAACGTGGGAACACGATGTTGCTGGTGTTCCATGACGCATTCGCTAAGTGGGTGGAGTTGGTACCGATGAAGAGGGCTACCGCCGCTTTGTTACAAGTAGCGTTCAGGGGACGCATACTCAGCAGATTCGGGGTACCGAGGACGTTTGTTTGCGACAACGGATCACAATTCACAAGCAGGAGTTTCCGCTCATTCATGGAGTCTCTAGGCATAGTTCTTCAGTTTACTGCGCCGTATTCGCCGCAAGAGAATCCCACGGGGAGGACAAACCGGACCGTAAAGACCACGATAGCGCATCGAGGGCCATCGAGGGCCACCAGAGCTCATGGGACGAGCTACTACCCGAGATAACGCTAGCGGTCAACTCCAGCGTGGCTGATGATGGGACGTGAACCGCGCTTGCCCGCCGCGTTATACGACGAGGTCACACCGGGCTCCGCAACCAGGGAGACAGATCCAAAGAGCAAGGGAGACGGATTGAAGGAGGTGTTCGAGATCGTCCGCGACAATTTGCAGCGTGCTTCAAAGGACCAGGGACGTTACTATAATTTGCGCAGTCGCGACTGGAGACCGGCGTTGGGATCGTTAGTGCTGCTGCGGCACCACCAGATAAAATGATAGATAAAAAACCAGATAAAAAGATAAAATGGTTGCGGACGGGGGTGAGGAAGTGGCCGTTGGGGAGCACACGACGGTGCCAGCCGCACCGCGTCTCAAATAATAACCCATCCCAGTAGAACCCCTCACTCATAGTGACACTAACCATTAGTTAGACAGCCGCCGTCGGTCAGCCCTAACGAGTAGAGCATTAGTAATGAAAGTACGTTCATCCACAGGTACGGGAGTTATGGAAGAAGAGGACATGGAGGGGAGAGAGGACCGACACTCGCCGCCCACACACGGTTCATCAGTCGTCCGTGGGCATAGCGGTGAGGCTACAGGACGCATTGATGGTCATGCGATTGGACTACACCACCATGTTCATCCAAATGCCCGGATGCCGCAGCTCGCCTCCTTACGTCGAGGAACCGCCTTTCCCCCCACGGCAACCGGACGCCTCGGAATCGGATATAGCAGCCGCCCCCGAAGACGAGTGGTCGCGGGGGTGGGCGACCCCGACGCCATGGACGGCAAGTGAAGAGGAAGAGGCACCGATCGCAAAGTCGCCGGAGCAACCCGCGCCGAAGGAGCATGGCCGCGACACCGAACGCGAGCGCCCTAACACAAGCCCCAGATCCGGCGTCGAAGCACGGAAGGAACAAAGAGCGGAAACAGCCGACAATTGGGAGCAAGGCAGCCAGTACCCGCCGCGCGGAGGGGGCGACGGCAGAGAGTATTGTTCCTCCGTCACCAGCTCCACCCCAACGACCGCGGCGTGGGAGCGTGGCGAGAACAGGATGACGGGCACGAGGAGACTCTCTCCGATCATCGCGGGCCAAGCGGGGCACAGACGGCGTCGCCCGATTCGAGGCAGCGTCAAGTAGTGAGGATGAACAGCCACTCTGTTCCGCCGCCGTTTTCAGACACCAGCGGTCGAAGATTACAGCGTCGTGTCACAAAATGCACCCACTGGTCGCTCAACGGGGGCCGCCGAAGGCCAGAACCACCCCGACGAGCCTACACCAAAGCAAAGCCGGTCGACAGGGCGCAGACAACGTCGCCCTAGGCGTCGAGCCCGCCCAGTCGCCAGTCCGGAAAGCGCACCGGCAGGACCGGATCACAGGCGCAGAAGAATGGAGTCATCACCCACCCATCGGCGAGACAACTGCATAGAGGCTAAGCCGAGGATGGAGGACTCGCCGACGAGCCAAAACAGCGAAGAAAGGAAACTCCTAGCAGACTTGGCCGACGTGCTGCACGGTTGGGAGCCCGATCTCTCGGATGCGTTTTCTGGAGAGTCGACGCCGGACTTGCTTCCCCTGATCCCCGTTAATTGGCAGATTTTCCCGTCCACTATGGTCCTAAGCGCCAGCACGATCCGCCAGTTACAAACGGAGATTGCGTTGCGGAAGCCTCGTCCGACCCGACCCCGTTTCCGAGCCATGACGGAGAACGGTCTGGTTAACGTAACCATGGCGGCCCACGGGAGGGTAATAATTAGGGTTGTTGATAATATATCAAAATATCAATATATCGATATTTTTATACAAAAAAAAAAAAATATTTATATCGTGATATTTTTTTTTGCCCAAATATCGAATATTTTTGCGATATATTTGATATATCGTTGGTCACACAAATTGTCACACAAATTGTGAGACATTCTGAATCAAAATGGTTAAAACGAATTATTCAGATTTCAAAAATGGAATTTTTTGGAATAGCCAAAAGCCTGTACTTGCAAAAATAGCATTACGATGCCTAACCACCCCTGGCAGCTCAGTGCCGTCAGAGAGACTTGCTTCGGCAATCAAATGCGTCGTTTGCAACTCCAGAAGTCATATGACAGATTGTCATATAACGGAACGCGTTTTTTTTTTTTAATCTCTTAGTACCGAATATTGGTCTCTATAATAAAAAAAAAATATTCTTATTATTCTTGTTTTTGTTTTTTTTTTTTTTTTTTTTTTTTTGGTTCGCATTTTAAATTTATTGTTGGAAAAAATTTGGAAAATATCAAAAAAATATCGATATATCGATATTTTTAAAGTTGTATATCAAATATCATTTTGATATTTTTTCAAAACTTAAAATATCATCGATACGATATTTTAAAAATATTCAACAACCCTAGTAATAATCTCTCTCGTTAGTAAAGGGGTGGTGTAAGGCGGCTTGATTAGTAGTATGTAAGAATTGGATGGTTAGTAGATAGGACTTTTTTAGGACGTAAGGGCCGTAGTATATTTTTGTAGTATGTAAGAATTTGCTCATCGTATGAACCGCCTCACATTGGCCAGTAGCATGTAAGAATTAGATGATTAGGAGATAGGGCTTCTTTAGTACGTAAAAGCCTTACTATATTTTTGTAGTATGTAAGAATTTGCTAGTGTGTAGGTGTCTTAGTAGTACGTAAGAATTGGAGAATTAGAAGATAAGTTTTTGTTAGTACGTAAGGGCCTTAATGTATTTTATCTTTATAATTTTTATAGTCGCTAAGAAACATTTGTTTAGTGTATAAGTCTATTAACATTTTGAATTTGTAAAATCTAGCGCGCAGTGTCGAGGATCGGCAATGCAACCCTGGCGTGGTGAAAAGCTCTACGGCAGGGTCGCATTGCCGATAAAATGGAGAGCGGCACCTCGAAGGCCTGGCTCAAGAAAAGAGCTGGCAGTCACTGGAAGCGCGCGGGGCTGAAAAGACTTAGCGACGTAAGTAGCGATAAGTGCAAAAGTTGGATTAGAAAAAGCGAAGAAAAGAAACTGCTGAGAAGGCGTGAAAAATAAAGAAGTTTGAATCAAAAGGAAACACGTGAGTTATCATTTCTATTTAACGCAAGTTAGATGATAGAACTTCATATCCCCTGTGTAATGCGATCCACCCTCCCCCGTAACATTTACAACTAACCCGGCAGTTCGGGAACGTGGCCATTGCCCGTTCACCAGGCGGACAAATCCCTGGCCGTAAAAGGCGCTGTGCCTCGAGTGAACACCGGCGGCAACGCCTGGCTGTTCCTCGGCCGGTGACTCTGCCTTAGTAGTATTCCCATAACAGTGTCTGGGCAGTTCTGGAGCGTGGCCATTGCCCGTTCGCCAGGTGGACAAATCCCTGGCCGTAAAAGGCGCTGTGCCTCGAGTGAACACCGGCGGCAACGCCTGGCTGTTCCTCGGCCGGTACCTCTGCTCTAGTAGTGTGCGTTATTCGTAACTCTCCCCTTCCTCTTAACCGATGTCCCCGAACAAAAAATCAAATACTTTGTGAAGTGAGCCCTGGACAGTCTGAGCCTGCACCTCGGCGAAATTCATTACTTTACAGTTTATTCAAGAGCTGAAAAATCTGAAAATTTCCAGAATGAGAGTAAGGAAGGTGATCAGTTAAATTTCCCGAATGAGAGTAAAAAAAATGATCAGTTAAATTTCCCGAATGAGAGTAAGGAAAGTGATCAGTTAAATTTCCCGAATGAGTGTAAGGAAAATGATCTGTTAAATTTCCCGAATGAGAGTAAGGAAAGTGATCAGTTAAATTTCCCGAATGAAAGTAAGGAAAATGATCAGTTAAATTTTCCGAATGAGAATAAGGAAAGTGATCAGTTGAATTTCCCGAATGATAGTAAGGAAAGTTATTTCCCGAATGACAGTAAGGAACGTACTAATACCAGTTTCCCGAATGAGAGTAAGGAACGTGATAAAATTCCGAATGAGAGTAGGAAAAGAAAGCAAACTGATCCCCTGAATGAAAGTAAGAATTCAAATATTCAAAATGAAAGTTACGAATTTTAAGAGCACTGATCAGCAAAATGATGTGACTGAGAATAGCAATGAAACATGCAGAGAGAGTGAAAGATTAAAGGCCAAGGCTCGCGTATCTTATAATGAAGATTATGACAGTCTAAATAGATATACCTTAAATGATCATACAGTCTTTAACGACGTTCCAGCGACATTCTTTTGATGAAATTAAACATAGAAATGTTAAAAAAAAGACTGGGAGGAAGCCATTAAAACAGAGTTGAATGCGCATGACATTAATAATACATGGACAATTATGCAAAAGCCAGAAAACAAGAATATTGTCGACAGTAGATGGGTGTTTTCCGTTAAATATGATGAATTAGGAGTCGCTATAAAACATAAAGCTAGACTAGTTGCAAGAGGATTTACCCAGAAGTACCAAGTCGATTATGATGAAACATTTGCTCCCGTTGCAAGGATTGCAAGTTTTCGACTTTTACCATCACTTGCAGTCCAATATAATTTGAAGGTACATCACATGGATGTTAAAACAGCTTTCCTAAATGGGACGCTGAAGGTGGAAATATATATGCAACCTCCTCAGGGCGTGACCTGTAATGTTGGATATGTATGTAAATTGAATAAGGCAATTTACGGGCTCAAACAAGCAGCTAGATGCTGGTTCCAAGTGTTTGAGCAAGCATTGAAAGAATGTAGTTTTGTGAATTCTCCGGTAACTCGCTGTATATGTATCCTTGAAAGAGGTGACATCAAGAAAAACATATATGTATTGTTATGTGTTGATGATGTGGTCATAGCTACCGGAGATATGGAGGGAATGATTCATTTTAAAAGTTTTTTAAACAAGAAATTTAGAATGACTGACTTAAATGAAATCCGACATTTTATAGGGACAAGAATAGAAATATATGAGGACTAAATATGCTTGAGTCAGGCTGCATATGTTGAAAGAATTCTAAATAAATTTAACATGGGAAATTGTAATTACGTCAGTACTCCCCTACCAAACAAATTGAACTATTAACTATTACTTAATTCAGATGAGGACTGTAAAGCACCGTGTCGTAATCTCGTTGGTTGTTTAATGTACATAATGCTTTGTACTCGCCCAGATCTATCTACAGCTGTTAGCATTTTAAGTAGATATAATAGCAAAAATAATGCTGAGTTATGGCAGTGCTTAAAAAGAGTTCTTAGATATTTAAAGGGAACTATTAAGATGAAATTAGTTTTTAAAAGAAACACAACAATTGAAAACATATTAGTTGGCTATGTAGACTCTGACTGGGGAGATGATGAAGTTGACAGAAAAAGTACAACAGGCTACTTGTTTAAATGTTTGATTCAAATTTAATTTGCTGGAATACGAAAAAACAGAATTCAGTAGCAGCCTCGTCTACTGAAGCTGAGTACATGGCTTTATTTAAAGCCGTAAGAGAATCCTTATGGCTGTTGAGAACTAGATCATTACAAATCCAAATTATTGTTTGCAGCCCTATAAGCTATCGAAGGATCGCAGCCCTGGTTTGCTAGCTACGCCGATACTTTAGTCGTTGAAAAAGGCCGAAGAGCGGCAGTTCAAGACAAAAATTAAAAAATAGTTTCTGAAAAATAGTTTCTGAAAAATAGTTTCTGAACGACAGAGTTTGAATTTGTGTATTTTATATATAATCGATAAAGCTTGAATTTGTTTATGTTATATATAAACGATACAGTGTGAATTTGTTTATTTTATATATGTATCTGGATGCAGAACAGTTTTAATTTTTTGATATTGGCGCTCTTTGGAAATCTATGTGAATCGCAATTACAAGGAATTGTGAAATTCGGCGCAATGCAGTGATACATACATACGTACATGTATGTCTGCATTGGTATTTCTACGCTTCGAGTGTATGTACACTAATCAAGATGTCAGTTTTAAGAAGTGCGAAGAAAAAGAAGAAAGAAAAGTTAAATGAATTTTCTGAAATGGATTCGAATAATAATGATATGGTTATTAATAAAGAAAAAGATAATGATAATAATGATTTGATTGGAAGCTTATTGGAACAAATAAAGCAATTAACTACGCAAGTGTCTACGATGCAGCATAGTCAAGCTGAACAGATAAATAACTTGAAGAAGAGCATAGAGGAACTACAAGCTTCGCAGGCGACAGTTTGTGAAGGCGATGGACTAGTTGGAGCAGCAAAGGGAGGCCCAATGATTGCTATAATGGATGCTGGTGGCTTAGAGACCGCATCAAATGTAAACGTCACGCCTACACCGAAACTGGACACACACGAGGTGGTATCAGTAAACAAAGGCTTTGGTTCTGGCAATACCCTTGGACTCAGCACAAATGACGATGATCGTGACAAAAGCAATGGCAAGAAGGATGCGTATACTGGAGGCGTGTATGGCGTCTCACATGGAGCAGCACGTGTGACCAAATTGGATGGTCAAAGAGTCACACAGGGTGACTTATGTGGCAATCAGGATATGCTAAGAAAAGAATCTGGAATTGAAGCTGGGCGGCAAGAGGCGCCAACTGGTGTCTACGTGAGCTTCGGTATACCCAATCAAGGAGGCGTGTATGGCGTCTCGCATAGAAATGGTCCAACTACTTATGGAACCTATGGCGTTGGTACTAGAAGTGGAGTCCCCAATACAGATGAATCGTTTGTTGCAGTCGGCATGTATGGTAACGTATCGGGCATGAGGGGTTCCAGGGTTGCGATCAGGTAGATTTGGCTGCACGGGGCCGCAGAATATATAATAGAAATGAACAGAATAGAACACCTATGAGTATGTCACATGGTTCACCACTGTATAAGCTAATTGACTTGCCAGAGCTTACAGGAAATGCTGAAGACTGGCCCGTATTTGTTACAATGTTTAGGGAATCTTCTGCAGCGTATAGATACTCTAATTTGGAAAACTTGCTCAGATTGCAGAAGAGCTTGAAGGGATCGGCCAAAGAAAAAGTGAAAGGACTTCTGATTAATCCAAGAAATGTGGAACGCTTTATAGAGCGTTTCCAATTTACGTATGGGCGACCAGAGTTACTCATAAAAAGCCAATTAGAGGTGATTGGTGAGATTCGTCCGGTCAACGAGAATAATTTGGAGCAGTTAGTATCTTTTTCGTCTAAAGTTGAGAATTTGGTAGTATTTCTACAATCGGCGAATGCAATCCAGCATTTGCACAATCCGGTACTTTTGGAGCAACTCGTTGAGAAGTTGCCAATGACGAAGCGGATCCAGTGGGTAGATTACGCAGCTATTCATCCATACGGACTTGAGACACTTCACCAATTGGCTCAGTATCGTGGCGAGATCCGTGGCGCGAGCAGCAACAATGACAAGCAGTCAAAAGCCACAAACAAGGAATAGTCGAAACAATACTCAGAGAATATATCAAACTACTGAACAGTCAGATAGACATGTCAATTTTCCGATAAAGTGCTATCAGTGTGAGGGAGATCACACGCTACCAAAATGCGACAAGTTCGAGAAAGCAAGCACGAAGGAGAGGTGGACAATGGTGAAACGACTGAGAGTTTGCTTCGGATGTTTAAACAGAGGACACAGTTTGACGACGTGCAAAAAGAAACATAGTTGTGGTCAGGATGGTTGTACAAAACTACATCATAAGTCACTGCATTATGAGATACAGAATGGGACTTCAACAAATAACACGGCAGAGGCAGCCATAAATAAGCTTGACAATGGAGTTTCAAGATTGTTATTTAAAGTTTTACCAGTTGAGGTCATTGGTCCAAATAATTTGATAACGAAGACATATGCATTTATAGACGAGGGATCTTCAGCATCACTCGTAAATGAGAAGCTAGCGTGTCAGTTAGGCGTGAATCAGAAAATGTCTGATCTTACGCTCAACTGGATTGGTAGTCATGCGTCTAATGTAAAGACAATGAGCTGTAACTTGAGAGTAAGGGCCCCAGGTGGGAATGGAAAATGGATGAGTCTTAAAGCAAACACAGTTCCAGACTTGAAACTACCACTACACACGGTAAATCTACAAGAATTGAAAGGTAAATACAGGCAACTAAGAAATATTCCATTGGACGGATATATGAATGCAGATCCTACAATGTTAATTGGCATAAATAATTGTCATCTGGGATCAACATTAAGAAGCATCAATTTAGATAGTAACTTATTAGCAGCAAAAACGAAATTAGGATGGCTTGTATATGGGTCACTGGGATCACAAAAACAAGTCTCGTCTCCATTGATGTCAGTCGTATTTCATACACATGTTAATGAAAATACTGAGGAGTCAGAATTGCATAAACTTATGTCTGATTATTTTTCAACAGAAAATTTTGGAGTAAAAGTCATCGGAAAGCCCTTGGAATCTGTATATGATCAGCGTGCTCGAAAAATATTGACGGATTGAAGGAGCTTACGAAACTGGACTTATATGGTCTGAAGATGATGTACATTTTCCAGATAGCTATAACGCAGCTTTAAAAAGGTTGAAAGCAGTAGAATACAAATTGGAGCGTAACGGAAAATTCGCAGAGTATGATGCCGCACTTATGGAATTTGTCAAAAAGGGGTATGCGGTAAAATTGTCAATCGAAGATGCAAAAAAGATTGGTACAAGAACATGGTACCTACCACATTTCGCTGTACACAATGTAAATAAACCAAACAAGATAAGGCTTGTATTTGATGCTGCTGCAATTGTTAACGGAGTGTTATTGAATTCCAAACTGTTAAAAGGACCGGACGAAAACCCGCCATTGACGAAGATTTTATTTAAATTTCGACAGGGTAAGATTGGAGTATGCGCTGACATAAAAGAGATGTTTCTTCAGGTATCAGTACGAGAGGAAGATCAGGATTCTTTGAGATTTTTATGGAGGCCTAGCTCGAATGGTGACGTTGAAATCTACAAAATGAAGGTTATGATATTCGGAGCTTCTTGCTCACCGTGCTGTGGACGATTATGTGGCTAGCTTCCAATCAGAAGAGCAAGCACATGAGATAAGTAAAGAGGTATGTCGAGTGCACAAATTGGCACATTTCGAACTGAGGGGCTTTGTGTCAAATTCATCGGAAGTACAAGCAAAGCTAAACAAGGATCCCGATTGGTCGAAAAGATATTTGTAGATGCAAGTGAGCAGGCATTTGCTGCAGTTGCTTATTGGAGAATAATGGTAAAGAACCACATTAATGTCATATTTGTTGCAGGAAAATCGAGATGTGCTCCTTTAAAACACTTATCGATACCTAGACTCGAATTACAGGCTGCAGTACTAGGAACGAGACTCAGAAGCTCAATTATGGAGTGTCACGACATTAGCATACGACGATCAGTATTGTGGACAGACTCTGAGACGGTTCTGTCATGGATTAGCTCTGATCAACGACAGTATAAACCATTCGTAGCTCATCGAATAGGCGAAATTCTGGAAACTACTGATAAAGACAGCTGGCGGTGGGTTCCAACCAACATGAATGTTGCTGATATTGCTACGAGGGCACACAAAACTTTGAACTACATGCCGAATGGGATGTGGACATCAGGTCCCACATTTCTACAACAAGATGAATCACTTTGGCCAGCGCAGAAAATAGATTATACAAACGAGGAAGCAATAGAACTTCGTAAGCACATATTAACGATATCGATCATTCCTGTGATCGATATACAGCGTTTCTCAAACTATATGCGTTTGAAACGTACTGTAGGTTGGATAGTAAGATTCATAAATCAACTACGTAAACATAAAGTAAAAAACTCAAGAAAGGAATCATAATCAACACCTTTTCGGCAAAGGATGGACTCATACGTTTAGCGGAGGTGAAAACCGCAACTGGTATCTTAAAGCGTCCCGTATCTAAACTAGCTATTCTTGATGTTATTGGTAAAACTCCCATGTAGTTTTACGGTGGGCGGGATGTTGTGAACTAGATCATTACAAACCCAAATTATTGTTTGCAGCCCTGTAAGCTATCGAAGGATCGCAGCCCTGGTTTGCTAGCTTCGATACGTCGATACTTTAGTCGTTGAAAAAGGCCGAAGAGCGGCAGTTCAAGACAAAAATTAAAAAATAGTTTCTGAAAAATAGTTTCTGAACGACAGAGTTTGAATTTGTGTATTTTATATATAATCGATAAAGCTTGAATTTGTTTATGTTATATATAAACGATACAGTGTGAATTTGTTTATTTTATATATGTATCTGGATGCAGAACAATGGCTAAAATCTCTTCTCTCTCAGTCGTCGACTAGACCTCGTACCGAACGGTTGTGTTATCGTAGAGATCAGTTCACAGCTTATCAATTTTTCAAGCGCCTACTTCTTTTTGTACACTCATTCTTCACCTTTCAATATACACAGAAGCATAAAAGCATAAAGTAAGTCAAACGCATAGCTATGCCCACAGGGCATTATAGTCAAGGGGCGAATCGCTTTGCAATGCTAAGCGATAGCCCCAAAACCAAAAGAAAAAAGCCTACACCACTGTCAGAAGCTTTCCCAGAACTTCCAACTCCTAATTTACCTAACCCAAAATTCATTATTATGTCAGCCACCGACACCAAAAACCCAATCTCCACATTCTCCTGTTTTGCCGTAGAGCGGGCAATTAAACTCATCAGTAAAAACATATTAAAAATTAACGAAATGCGTGATGGAAATCTTCTACTTTTCGTAGAGAACGCAACAATAGCAGAAAAATTCATCGCTTCCAAAGAACTCCATGGTATTTGCCAAATATCTTGTGAATACCACAAGAATCTTAATTACTGCAAAGGCACAGTATATGCCCCATTCCTTAACAACGTCCCAAATGAAGAAATACTTAAAGAACTTAAGTCTCAAGGTGTGGTCGATGTATATAAATACACTAAGCTCATTGATGGCAAAACCATTCCGTCTGGCGTAGTGCAGCTCACCTTCAATTTATATAATCTCCCCCAAAAAATGCAAATATCATGGCACGTCGTAAAGGTTAAACAATATATACCTAACCCCATGCGATGCAAAAATTGTCAAATTATAGGCCACACAGCAAAGTATTGCAAAGCAACAACAGTTTGCGACCCATGTGGACTACCAGATCATAAACCAACTCAGTGCACTCGCACTTTCTGTGTGAACTGTGAGGGAGAGCACGCAGCTAGCAGCAAAAACTGTCCGAAATTTAAGGAAGCGCAAGAAATAATTAAAATAAAAACTAATGATAAATGCACTATGTACGAAGCTAAAACGAAGTATTACAAACAATACACACAGACACCGACAAATATGAAAAAAACATTTTCAGAAATAGCTGCTAAATTAACACCGCAAAAAGAAAACGAGACAAAAATCTTACCATCCAACGCCAACATAGAAAATAATCCTAAAGACAAAATAAAAACTAAAAGCACACCCGAAAAACCTTTTGACTTTACAAACACAAAATATGCAAAAGAAACGCCGGTACATAGCATAAAAACACCAAATAAACAAACACTCAACACAACGAAACGCTCAAATCACAAAGACAAGATTAACTCAAGCGACTCAGAAACAGACATAAACATCACATACGAAAGAAGAAAATCCAAGACGAACAACCAAAACTACTCAACTCTCTCTGATACGGATAGTATCATAGAGGACGTTGAGTTGTAATAAAATCTCTCAAAGCTCTCAAAGCTCGCTCTCTTTCTCGTTCTCTGCGAAAGCCTATAATGATCTATTGCATTAAAGCGCAACTTCGCTAAACCGAGAAGGAGAGCGAGCAAGAGAGAGATTATAATACTAAGACAAAAATCAAAACAAAACAAATTAACACTACCCATTCACTTAATAATGACTCTACAAATTTTACAATGGAATATAAATGGATATAAACACAAATACCATAATCTCTCTCTCTTAATAAAAAACCAAAACCCACATATAATAGCTCTACAAGAAACTCATATAACCGGTCCCAACTCAAAAACCCCCATACCAAACCAATTCTCGCTTTATCTAAAGAATGATACTAATTCATCAGCCCCTAAATCCAACAGAGGAGTAGCTCTTCTAATATCAAAAAATATACAACATAGAATAGTAGATCACCGGTCAAACATCTTGGCAATATGTGCCGAAATACAAGCTAAAACACCGTTTGTAATTATTAACATTTACCTTTCTCCTACAGACAAGTTCACAGAACAAGACCTCCACAACCTGACAGATAGTTTTAATAAGCCTGTCTTATTGCTAGGAGACTGTAACGCCTGGCATTCACTCTGGGGATCGCCCTCAAACAACCCAAGAGGAAATATTATTGCAAATTTTGCACACAATAGCAATCTAATAGTTCTAAACAAAGGAGACCCCACACATTACTCCACCCATAACACTTTCACGCACGTTGACCTAGCCTTTTGTTCACCCCCACTTAACCTTAATGCCACCTGGACTATAGATGAAGATCTATATGGAAGCGACCACTACCCAATACGCATACAAATCTTTCCCACAGCAAATACAAAAACATTTTATAAAACACATAGATATAAACTTCACTCTGCGAACTGGGAACTGTTCCAGGAAAATATAGATGCACTAACACAAAGACTAACTATAACACACAATACTAATCAAGCAGCCGCCAAATTCCTCAAAATAGTCAAGACATCTGCTAACAAATCAATACCTACATCCAATCCCAACAGAAAGAAAAATAATCACATATACTGGTGGAATCCAGAACTTGAAAAATTAAAAAAGAAAAAATTAAATGTTTAAAACAACTTAAGAAAACACCAAAGCACAGAAAACATGCTAATCTACAAAAAAGCGAACGCAAAGTTTAAATATACAGCAAAAATAGCCCAAAGAATAAGCTTTGCTAAATTTACAGAAAATATAAGCCCTAGCACAACAACTAAAACACTCTGGGACAAAGTTCATAGGCTCTCAGGAATACATAAAATCACACACATCCACTCAATACAAACAGAATCAGGTAACACATGCGATCCGGAAAAAATAACCGAAGCATTTTGCAAAACCTGGTCTAAATACTCAAATGACTCAAATTTCTCACACACTTTCTTAAATAACAAACAACAGCACATAGCCCAAACATCCATCACGTACACTCCAAGAAACAGAGCTAAAATCGCCGAAAAACCCATAACACTTTTAGAATTGCAATCTTGCCTAGATACCCTTAAAGGATCCACCCCCGGGCAGGACAATATCAATTATCAAATAATCAAAAAGCTCCCCCCATCTGCAATAAACAAACTCTTAGAGCTCTATAATATAATACTTGACACCAGCAATATCCCCCAACAATGGAAAATCGCAACAATAATACCAATAAACAAACCTAACAAACCAAAGCACTTACTCAACAGTTATCGCCCAATATCATTGCTCCCTTGTATCTCCAAAATCCTAGAAAAAATTATATCAAAAAGAATTATGTGGGTGCTTAACCAAGAGAACCTCCTATCTCCTAACCAATATGCATACAAGCAAAACAGGTCGACCATGGACCCCTTACTTATAATTGACAACTTTATTTGTAACAGCTTAGCCACAAAAAACCACATATCGGTCCTTTCAATCGACATGGAAAAAGCCTTTGACAGGGTGGGAGCACATTGCATCATACAGCAACTGTATGATTGGAAATTTGGCCCAAAAATCATCAACTACATTCGAAGCTACCTTAACAACCGTAGAATACGCGTAAAAGCCAATAACACCTTATCCAATGAAATGAACTTAAAAAACGGCATCCCACAAGGTTCCCCACTTTCAGTCACGCTTTTTCTCATTGCTTTTAATAAATTTAATTACTTGATAAACCAAAATTCATTCTTCAAACACACTATGTACGCAGACGACCTTTGCCTCTTTTTCAATCCAAGCCCCGGCTATAACACCGAAATAACTAATTTATTTTCTAAAATTCACCACTGGTGCAATATTACAGGAACAAAAATATCAGCGGAAAAATCCACACACCTTCATATATGTAGAAAACATAACTGCACTAACATAAATATTAGAATAAATAATGTAAATATACCAAAAACACAACACCTCAAAATCCTAGGTTTAACATTCGACAATAAATACAACTGGAATGAGCATATCAAGGCTCTGACAAACTCACTAAATAATAGATTAAATATAATTAAATGTTTAAGTAGCAATAAGTTAAAAAGCAATGCCTCATCTCTAATTAACATAACTAAGTCAATAATACTTGCCAAGATAGATTACGGTCTTGCAATATACGGAAAAACAAACAAAACAAATTTCGCAAAACTCTCCACTCCCTACCATTCCTCCATCAGATTATCATTAGGCGCCTTCCGTACTACTCCGATAAGAAACATGTTGGCAGAATCAGGACTCCCCGATCTAGTCACTAGATTCCAATGGAGCATTAGACGACATATAAAAAACATCACAAATACACATGGCTCCTCTTTACAAAACACATTCCTCAAACAACTTAAACGGAAAAGAGAAATCAAAAAGCCATCAAGCCTTGAAATGATCATCAAAGAGGCTGCAGCTCTCAACATACTCTTATCATCAGAACGCAAGTACAAAGAAAAATTCCCACCTTGGACAAGAAACAGTCACGCTATACTGTTAGAGCTCTCGGAATTTAAAAAGGACACCACACCAGACGTAGTCTACAGAAAAACTTTCGACAAAATCAGAAATGAATACAAGGCATGGACTTTTCTCTACACAGACGCTTCTAAACTGAATCACATAACTGCTTTCAGTGTTGTCACAGAAGACAATAAAATATTAAAATCAGCAGTCACACCTTGGCACTCTTCAATTTATACAGCCGAAGCTGAAGCGATCCTCTGTGCGGTGGAATTCGCTCAAAAGGACAAAAAAATCAAATTTGTTATCTGCACAGACTCTCTCTCCACCTTACTAGCTGTCAAAAACCCCAACACCTATCAACCCACAATTGCAAAAATTCGGGACAAACTCAACTCAAATCAAAAAAGGATCAAACTACTCTGGACACCTGGACACGTTAAGATAAAAGGAAATGAGCTAGCAGACACAGCAGCTAAAATGGCCACACTTTCACCATTACACCTACACAACATCAACAACAAAAAGATATTAAAAAGATATCAATAAATTAATTAACATAACAACCAAAGAAACACTTAAAACAATCTGGAACGACTACACACACTTCTACAAAACGATCAACCCTGCAAGAGAATCTACACATTTTCCAACGCAAACAGATAGGAAACACGTAATAAAATACACAAGATTCAGACTAGGACACACAAAATCAACTCACGAATTCATTTTCAATAAAACACCTGCTCCTATTTGCCCATTCTGCAATAGCGACACCTTGACAACAAAACACCTACAACTACAATGCCAACATGTAATGAATATCTGCAAATCCCTCAATTCCCCCACACTCAACATCCTTATCTTAAAACCCAATAAAGCAAATATAGAAAACTTTATAAAAATAATCAACAAACTAAATATAGAACTATAATGTATATATAATGTAAATAATATATGTAAAGTAAATAATGTATACGATATTTGCCTGAAGGCCTCTGTCGCTCTGGCTTAAAATTAAATTGTTATTTAGAATTAATTCTTAGTAACAATAAAATAAATAAATAAATAAATAAAATCTCTTCTCAACAGCGTTAACATAAAAATAGAAAGTCCTATTAAAATTTACGAAGATAATCAGGGCTGTATTAGTTTAGCGAATAACCCCTCATGTCATAAAAGAGCTAAGCATATTGATATTAAATATCATTTTACTAGAGAGCAAGTTGAAACTAATACTATTTTTATCGAGTATGTTCCCACTGAGAACCAAGTTGCTGACATCTTCACGAAGCCGCTGCCAGTCGGAAAGTTCATAGAATTCCGAAGGAAGTTGGGACTCTTGGAAGATGATTAAACTAATAGTTTCTTTGATGCCAAAGAATATTTTTTTTAAATTTTTTTTTTATTTTTACATTTTTTTTTTAAATTGTTGAATTGTTAAGTTAAGTTATTAATTTCTTTTTTGATTTGTAAACAATTTTAAGATGATCCGATATAGGTTTTTCTGGGTTTTCCCTGTATCCTTAGAGTAAATGCTGGATCATATAAGATTTCTCAGATGGCACACCAACCACAGCAAATAGTTATTAAGTATTTTTTTGAATGTACCTTTTATTTTTTATACCCTGAACCCATTGAAAATGGGAAATCAGTGTATAATGGTTTTGTTAAAAGTATGTAACAGGCAGAAGGAGGCGTGTCAGACCCCATAAAGTATATATATTCTTGATCAGGGTGACGAGAAAAGTTGATCTAGCCCTGTCCGTCTGTCCGTCCGTATGAACGTCGAGATTTCGGAAACTACAAAAGCTAGAGAGCTGAAATTTCACATGAACATGCGTATGTTAGCTACGCAGTACGAGTTTATTTTGTTTTTTCGATAACTCATCCCATTTCCAAATTATCGATAAAAAATTCGTTTCCATTTTTTTAGGTTTTTTGGGCATAACTTCTACACTGTTTCAGCTAGAGACTTTAAATTTGTTTATTTAGATAGATATTATAGATACGCAGATTATGTAATTTACAGATTTTGGATGCCACGCCCCCTTCGCCAACAATTTAAAAAAAAACACATTTCAAATACTAGAGACTTGCAATTTAGCATATAGATAGATTTAGATACTCTTAATCTATTTTGAAAATTTCACAAAGATAGTTCATGTAGAAATGGAGTTATGAGCGTCCAAAATTCAGCCCAACCCGCCTCCAAGCCACGATAGCAACTGCGCGGTTAGCAGAGCGCGCGCTCATAAGTGCGTAAAGAAGAAGAGTATCACTTTTTTGCAGGGTTCAGGGGATCTCGTAGTCGAGCCGTCTCGATTAGAGCCTTCTAACTTGTTTCAATAATGTAAATTTTGAGGGTTCCTGTTGGAATACCCGTATTCCTCCTTCAAAAATCACATTGTATAAAATACTAGATTAAGTATTTTAGTGGACATGAAGTCAGGTCACACTTAATATTCTTTGCATCTCTTTGAATTGAGATTTTGTAAGAGCAAGTTGTGGTTGTGGGTGTTGCCGACCAAAGATAAAACTATAAAGCTAAAAATATAAAATAATATAAAGCCGTGTTTTATTAAGAACTTTATATTCAGTTTTTCAACAGTAGTCCTTCGATGTCCTTTGCTTTTCCACTCGCGTTGACTTGTAATTGCTGCGTACTTTCACTTTCACTTTTCCACTTTTGATATTCTTCACTCTGATAACTTTTATTGATTCGCGTACCTTCACTGCCTGATTGATTGCCTATGATGCCGCCGGTGGCTTTGTATAGGGCAACCGCAGGCCCTGTTCGGCTCTGGAGCGGGGCCTGCCTGCCGCTCGTGCCCATGCAACGATAGAATCGCGTGATCTGGGTGACACCAGAAGCCCGCCAAATGTCGCGGCAGCTTCTCGTTGGCCGAAGTACCGCTGTTGTTATGCGGAAGGAAAGCGTCCATTACTTGGAGCGGTACCTCGGCTAACGATCCCCTATGAGCGGCGGGTGAGCGACGCGAGCCAACTGCTGACAATGTAGGAGCGACAGAGACGGCCTTTAGCACGATTTCTGACCCCTTCAAGTCGCGACGGTTGCTCCTACAATTCTCGCGTCGCTCTGTGGAGCAACATATGCATGCACGTATGTGCATATAAACACACAGTAAATACATGTGTTTATATACACTGCATACATGCATGCCAATATTGTGAGGAGTCACAGTTTGAATATTACAATTTCTTCTGCTTTTATCGGTGTGTTATGTGTGTTTGCCAACGGTGGAGGTCTTTTTCCTGTCTCGAAATTGGGTGTGTTCATATAGTTTACCATCCGTGTCTGGATGCTCTGGTCAATGTCTATTGGTTCGGGACGTGGCGGCGGTTTGGGTGCTAATGGTCAGGAAAGTGCGTTTGTCTGTTGTGGTTGCGTTTGATAAATTGTTGTTTGTTGTATTGTTTCGCATTAATAGTATTATTTGGCCATGCGGACTGTATCGGCATTTGGGAATTGAGGTCTATTGTTCTTATCATTTGGGGAGTGTGCTGTGGGTATTAAGCTATACGAGGTAGTAACATAGGTGGTAGCATACTTCGAGCTGGGACTTTATGACCAGCTTGTTGGGCTTTATTGAAAGCCATGTTTGTTCTATAGCTTATAATATAATGGAGGGTTGAGGGAAGATCTACTGGTTCCTTTATGCAAAGACAGCGTGTCAAAACAGCTGATCACTGGTTGGTGTCCACGGAAGTCCCACTGGCTGGTTGTTGTCCAAGGAAGGGTAACAATCAGTGTTATATACTCTTGGGCAGTCGCAAATTTGGCTGAACAAATTTGTGAATCTTGCCCAAAATGGATGGAGGCTCAGCTAATCAACCCAAGTTTAATATCCAGCAGGACAGGTTTGAGATGATGAAGAAAGTAGCTGGTGCGTCACCTTCAGAACTGCGCAACCGACTGTGTAATGGTCGGTACAAAAATTTGATTGGGATGGGTATTTGCAGCGCATCTCTTTTGTGACAAATTTGTCACCTGCGCTGCAATGCCGAACTAGAGCTTTGGATAAAGCGGAGCTTTAGTGACAGCGCTTTAGCTTTGCTCTAAAGCTTTGGGACAATTTTGAGAAGTGCACCCAACTTCAATCGAACTCCCGAGAGAGCAAAAAATTGAGAGGGTACACTGGAATATAGCCGTATAAAACGGAGTCACATTGCCGAGCTCGTTCTTTTTCCGGCCGCATTCCTCAATCGAAAGAAATTTTCCTCAGACATAAAGAGTTTTTTATTCTTTTGTCGAAAAAATTTAATTTTTATAAATTGTGGCAAATTTTAAATAAAAAAAAAATAAATAAATAAATAAACATATATAAATATATCAAACAAGAAGAAATTTGCCAATAAAAATTGACTTAGACCATGGTGCAGCTGATCGCGGCGAGAGAAGCCAGTGCAGTTTTATTGCTTTGCGCAGTCGCATGCGCTTTGGCTGCCGTGCAAAATTTAATAAAAGAAAAAAAAAACAGCAGAAGGTAAGTCATTTTTTAGTTTTTCAGTGGACTTCAGTCAAATTCACATCCCCTAACCTCTGGGCCAGCAAAAGTGCTGAGCCGAGGTTAGGTTTAAAATTACGCAAGCCAGCAAGAAAATTGGATCAAAACGGCAACAGGAAATAGTGCGAAAAAAGAAAAAAAAATTAAACTAAAAGTGCTAATATGAACAAAAATTACATTAATAAGACAGTTCGATTTAATCAGTCAAGCAGAGCAGACGTGTACACGCTTATCTCACTTAACTTGTAAAACGAACAAATCAAAACAAAACACAAAGAACTTACAAAAACAAAATCACAGTGCGAAACATCTTACTGTATAACGGGAAAAAACAACAACCTAACATCTTACTTTATATCGGGAAATCAACAACCTAACTAAAATTACAACAACAACTGCAGCATGCGAGAACCGCCAGACTTGCATAGCAGGTCAAATACCCTACAATTCAGAATTGACAAAACAAAAACTCTAACTAATCCATGTACCGGCCCCAACAAACACTTGCAAATTATTTTCCTTTTCAAATTAAAAAAAACTATAGACAACCTGTGCAGTGGTGAAGTGGAAGAGTGCAAACTCTTGGCAAACGGATCGTACGAAATTAAAACAAAATCAATGTCACAAGCTATGAAACTCATATAGCTCATCGCATTAGACAATACAACAAATGTAGAAGTGTCTGAACACAATACACGAAACCATTCAAAAGGTGTCATATATTGTAACAATCTCCGCGAAGTTCAAGAAGAAGTAATACTGCAAGAACTCAAACAAGACAAAGTTATTGAAGTAAAAAAAATACTAAAACGACAACAAGATAAACTGCAAGAAACCAGTTTAATTATTCTTACATTCGGCACAATTGACCTACCAACAGATATTAAAATTGGTTATCAAAAAGTCAACATACGCCCGTACATTCCACTACCCTACCGATGCCGCAATTGCGGTCGAATTGGACACCCAATTAAATTTTGTAAAAGCGAAAAAATGTGCCTAGACTGCGGAACCACCGATCACAAGCAAATTGAAGAGGAGAAATGCACCAATAGCAAAACCTGTCTAAACTGCAAAGAGAGCAATCTGCAAAACCATCAGCCCAGCATCTTCGACCCCAAATGCACAACCTTTATTAAAAATAAAGAAATTCAAGCCATTCGCACAATTGAAAAGACAACAATTAAAGAAGCTCTACAAATATACAATGAAAGACACAGATTACCACAATCATCCTACGCCGCAACTGCTAAATCACCACCTACACAAAACCATGCGCAGCAACCCCAAAGAAAACTCGTACAATACGAAGAAGACGTCAACTTAAGCGCCTCAACATCAACAAAAACTCAAGCCACAAAAATAAACACATCACCTCAATTGAGCTCCCAAATAATCAACGAATCTAGAATTAGAATATTAAAAAAAAAACAACAATAATCCAACACTAGCAACTACACTCAAACCCAAAAAAAAAAACCTTAAAAAAACTACAACAAGCAGCATTAAGTCTATACACAATTCAACCACCTAAAAATAAAAAAAAAAAAAAAAAAAAAAAAAAAAAAACTACAAAAATATCCATAGTGATCTCTCAAACAAAACAAAGAATGCGAAAAAAAAACCTACCCTTAAGCTATGATTAAGATAATACAATGGAACTGTCACGGCTACCTTAACAACTACGATCAGTTACAATTATTAATTAAAAAGTTCTCCCCACAAATATTAAGCCTTCAAGAAACTCATTTTAAAACCACCTCAACAATCCCTACCCCAATCAACTACTCCATCTACACCAAGAACTCATCCACGAACGCTTCCGGAGGCGTGGCTCTACTTATTCACAATAGTCTAGAACACAAAGTAATCGCATTTAATCAAGATTTTGACTGTATCGAAGTACAAATCCTATCCAAAATCCCATTCCGCCCCAAACAAAATTTACCACATCCCAACTTGAACTTTTCCTTCAAAAAACAAATAAGCCAAAAATAATAACTGGTGACTTCAACAGCTAGCACCAAATGTGGGGTTCAAAAACCAACAACAAAAGAGGCAAAACGCTAGCCAATTTTATAACTTCCTTATCCTTCTCAATGACGGCACCCCAACACACCTCAGTACACAACACACCTCAGTAACAATATAAACAAAGAAACAGCCAACATTCAAAAAATCATTCGCACCGCAGCTCACTTTGCAATCCCCCAATCATCACTCCAAAAACACCAAGAAAACGTTCCCTGGTGGAACAACCAACTCCAATTGCTACGTTACAACAAGGTACGATCGTGGAGAAAACTAAAACGCAACATTAGCACAGAAAACATAATTAAATAAAAATATGACAATGCCATATTTCGACGCACGCTATAAGCAGCAAAAACAGCAAGCACAAACACCTTTACTGCACAAATCAATCCACAAACACCATCACAAAAAATATGGCACAGCATTCGGCGCTTTTGCCGCCTTAATCCCACCAAAAACATCCACTGCATCCTCAACCCAATCTCATCCCAGCACACCACCGACAAATCGGAAATCGCAAAAATTTTTTGCAAAAACTGGTCAGACGCAGCCAACGACGACAACTACCCTACAACCTGTTCTTCTGCTAAACGCGCCAGACTAGCATTACAGCCCACACCCACAGTTAACAAAAAAGCATTGGTCATAGAAAATTATATTTCAATATTAGAATTCAACGCAGCAATCAAATCTCTAACTGGCAAAACACCTGGCCAAGACAGAATCAACTATGCTATGATAAACAAGTAAGAAGGCTCTAGTCGAGACGGCTCGACTACGAGATCCCATGAACCCTGCAAAAAAGTGATACTCTTCTTCTTTACTCACTTATGAGCGCGCGCTCTGCTAACCACGCAGTTGCTGTCGTGGCTTGGAGGCGGGTTGGGCTGAATTTTGGACGCTCATAACTCCATTTCTAGATGGACTATCTTTATGAAATTTTTAAAGTAGATTAAGAGTATCTAAATCTATCTATATGTCAAATTGCAAGTCTCTAGCATTTGAAATGCGTTTTTTTTAATTGGGGGCGAAGGGGGCGTGGCATCCAAAATCTGTAAATTTCATATCTGCGTATCCATAATATCTATCTAAATAAACAAATTTGAAGTCTCTAGCTGAAACAGTGCAGAAGTTATGCCCAAAAAACCTAAAAAATGGAAACGAATTTTCGAAATGGGATGAGTTATCGAAAAAACAAAATAAACTCGTACTGCGTAGCTAACATACGCATGTTCATGTGAAATTTCAGCTCTCTGGCTTTTGTAGAAATCTCGACGTTCATACGGACGGACGGACGGACGGACAGACGGACAGGGCTCAATCAACTTATTTTTTTATGCTGATCAAGAATATATATACTTTATGGGGTCTGCGACTTCTCCTTCTACCTGTTACATACATTTTCACAAAACCATTATACCCTGAATTCCCATTTTCAATGGGTTCAGGGTATAAAAACATTGTCAATAAAACTAAGACCCGCATAATTCATCTTCAAAATTCAATCCTTAAAAATTTTATCCCACAATCATACAAGACTAGCATAATTATCCCAATACTTAAACCATCCTCACCAAAATCCGAATTAAACTCCTACCGCCCAATTTCATTAAACCCCTGCTTGTCTAAAGTCCTTGATAAAATTGTTGCAAAAAGACTGTGGTGGTTTGTCAGCAACAGCAAATTATAGACAACAGTCCAGTCGGTTTCAAAAAAGGCAAATCTACTATAGATAGTTTTCTTTTTCTAGACCATCTCATATGTAGAACGCTCTCAAAAAAAAAACACGCATCAATCGTCTCCCTTGACTTTACAAAAGCATTTGACAGAATTGGACTGCACACGATACTCGACCAACTCAAAACATGGAACATAGGACCCAATATCTTCAGCTACTTAAAAAACTTTATGACAAAAAGAAAAATAATAACAAAAACATTGGAAACAACTATTCAATGGCACGCCCTTTACATAATGGTATCCCACAAGGCTCTCCCCTCTCAGTTATCCTCTTCACCATCGCTTTCAACAAACTCAACTCAATCATATCCCTTCACAAAAACATCCAAGTAAGCGCATATGCTGACGACTTTAATCTTTTCATAAATATCGCTAACACCAAAAACCAAAAGATAGACCTAACCACACTATTCTCCCAAATATCAGAATGGTGCGATTACTCTGGAGCGCAACTATCCCCTACAAAATGCAAACACCTACACATCTGTCGCAAACACAACTGCTCATGCCACATCCTCACAACTCACTATCAGTTAACAAATGTTAACTGCTTGAAACTCTTAGGCATTCACATCAACAACAAATACAACTTCCACGACCACATAAAATCCCCAAAAGCTTCGTTAGAAAAAAAGATCCACATTTTAAAATGCCTATCAAACCACAAATTCAACTGCCACACCTCCTCACTAGTTAACGTCACCAAAGCAATATTAATATCAAAAATTGACCACTGCCTCCCACTGTTTGGACCTGCCCCTCAATCTACCATCCGACCCCTTAATTCAATCACCAATTCTGCAATAAGAATATCACTCGGTGCCTTCAGAACCACCCCTGTCAACAATATGCTTCACGAAGCCCAGATACAACCACTACACATACGAAATCAAATTGCAACAGCTAAACTCTGCAAATCACTATTAAACTCACATAACTCCCCAATCAAAAACATAATAAACAACTATAAACACAATAAGAAAGTTAAATACCAATCAACAATAGATAGAATCATCAGCACTGTCAAAGTCTTCGACATCCCACACAAACATTACCCCAGAAACCCAATAATACATACCCCACCATGGCACCTAAACACTCTATTAACGGACTCCTCTCTCAGAAAGTATTTAAAAACCTCAACTCCTCCTCTCATATACAACAAATTATTTAAACAAATCCTTGACGACAACAAAAAATACAAAACCATATTCACAGACGGCTCCCAAATAAACAAAATCACATCTTACGCCATAACCAACGAACACAACGTAATAAAATCAGGCTTAATACCATTTTACTCAACGGTCTTTTCAGCTGAAATCATCGCGATCACAGAAGCCCTCAAAATTTTTAAAAACAAGCCCGCAAATATGCCATATACACCGACTCCTTCTCATCCATATACGCAATAGTAAACATCAACAACTCATCCTATTATCCATCCTTCATCCGTAACATCCTCACCAAATACCAACCAAAATTTAAAATCATCTGGATCCCCGACCATGTAGGTATTAAGGGCAACGAATTAGCCGACCTGGCCGCGAAAGATGCAACCGATCTTCCACTCATCCTAACCCCAAATCATAACTTTGAAGACATAAACAAATATTTAAAAAACTCCCTCAAAACACTTACAAGAAACACAATACACAACACATCAAACTGGTACCAAACCCTTGACCCGCAGGAATACAAAGCCCCAATAAACACGTCAAGATCCCAACAAATTAAAATTACAAGACTGAGACTTGGCCATACCAATATCACCCACCAACACTACCTCGACCCAACATTAAATCCTGCATGTCCATTCTGCAATAATACTGAAATTGCAATACTCCATATCCTACAAGAATGTCAATCCCTAAAAACATCCTACAATGAAATATTCAAAAATCTCGACCCAATTCAACTTCTATCCCATCCAACACCAAATAACATAAATACTATCCTTAAGTTCCTCGCCCTAACAAAAATTTTAAACAAAATATAATATAAAATATAATATATATAATGTATAGAATAACAACAAGAGAGTCGAAGGCCCCATCAGCCAGTACTCTATAATTTAAGTTAGCCTATAATTTTACATTATAAGTAAACTGTATTAAATAAATAAATAAATACATTAAAAAGAAGTATAAAATAGTGACTGTAGAAAAAGTGTATAAGAAGAACAATACATATTCATATATATTTATATAGATAGATAGATATATGTCTATATATATAAGTGAGAGAAATATAAGGAAAGAGAGAATAAAAGAACAAGAAAAGTGCAGGCTGTTAAATTGCCGTCAGCAAGTACACTGTGAACAATTTTGTTTGCCACATTATTTTTCTTTCTCATGCAGTAACTTCCGTAGCTAACTTTAATTTTTATACTTTGTTCCCGAAGGGGAAAAAGTATATTAGGTTTGTGCAATGTCCGCCTTGCTGTCCGTCCGTATGAACGCAATATTTTTCGGCGTTGTTCGAGCTAGAGACTTGAAATTTTAAACATATACTCATATATGCTCCCGAATTATAAAGTGTTAAAATTTTCCCGATCGGTATACTATGGGCGTGGCAAATCGGAAAACTCTTCCGCCCAAAGTCAAGTTATCATACTAGATGATGAGCTAGAGAGTTGCAATTTGGAATGTATACTCGGGGTGACAACCCAAGTTCAATAAGCTATGGCCGATATATCTACGCCCACAGGGGCGTGGCAAACCGCAAAAGTTTATATCTCCTACAGTTTTAGAGCTAGAAGCTTGACTCAAAAATAATTTTTCAGCCTCTTTGGGGGCGTGGCATATCGAAAAATACCCTGTAATTTTCGCATTTTTGGAATGTAAGCAACCAAATTTTGCAGTCATGTTAGCCTCGGCCCTTTCTAAGAACTGGAAAAAAATGATGCGTCTACGCCCACTGGGGGCGTGGCAAATCGGTAAGAAGTTTGTTGTGGCCAACTGCATAATTCATGCACATAATAGCTTAGTAGCAATTGCTAAGATGGCAAAAAGCATTTTAATATAAATATAATAATATTAATGAACTAGAAAGCCCGGCGAACTCCGCTTCGCCACCAGATGGATTCGTTTTTTGTAACATTTCGTTTGTGGATTAAAAGATGAAGATAATTTTTTTTTTTTTTTCGATATTTGAAAAAGAAAAACTGTATTTCATTTCACAACAGTAATGAATTCATTTTGATTACAAAAATGAAATTTAGTTGAACTTCTCTGAAAGTGAATCCAAAATCAAAGCGTGTCCGCAAATTATCCCTTTCATTGAAGTGCTCGTTGGTAAACCACATTTTTTGTTTTTTGATCTGACGTTAACACAAACAAAGAGGATGGTTTCCCAACTCGTGAACACGCTACGTATAGCTGCCCATGTGAAAAACAATGATTTTCTAAATTGATCCCGCAAACACTAAGCGATTGGCCTTGCGACTTGTTAATTGTCATTGCGAATCCAAGGCGAACCGGAAATTGCAAACGTTTGAATTCAAACGGAGGATCAGTCGGAATCATTGGAATTCCAAGTGTAATACTTGGGCATTTCAACGTACATAAGCGTCGCAGCGAATGGATCTGCTTCACACATTGCAAAGTCAATGTCAATGTGTAGTCAATGTTGTCGATGGTGGTCTCTCAGCTCGTTGTGCCGTATTACCCTCAGTGAAGTAAACTCTTTGTCCATTTTCCAAATGCACTGCTAAATGTACAACTGTGGGATATCTTTCATGAATTTGAAATGAGAATAATCGCCACAGAGCTTCATTAGTACTGACGTATCTGCCTATTTGGAAGTTACTGATTTCGTCATTGGCATTTTCCGACGCAATACCAAACACAGCCATGTCGCTGCCTTTTGTAACGTACTTGCACAAATATTTTACTGACTTGGCCGAATGACAACTCTCAACATTCACATGTGCTTCGAAAATTCGTGATAGCAGCGGGCAATATGGTACAATGAACTCATTTCCGATCTCAATCTCTTGATTTTTAACTTTAACTTTGATAGTTGGACCATTATCTTCTTTTGAACGTCGACGATAAACTGGATATCCATCGTTCCCTGTGACTGTTTCAGCAACTAACGGTCGCGGATATCGTTTTGTGCACTTTCCATCAGCCATGCAAGGCGATAATGGATTTAATGCACCGCACGGTCCATGGACCATCTGAGTCGTCACAATGTCGTGTAGATGGGGATCAGTGACTGGATCGAGAATTTCTGCTGATATTATGTCATCCACTTCATTAGAATGTAGATTGTTCCGCAACCAAATTAAGATGTGCGCATGCGGTAGTCCACGCTTCTGCCATTCCACCGAGTACATATGACAACGTGTGTCACCAAAAACTCTATACTTACTAAGAACATCCATCATAACTTTGTGTTTTTGCTTAAAGACTCTGGCGATTATGTCATGGCGATCTGGCGGTTTTTGGCCCTGGTCCAACTCACGTTCAATTTCCCTCCACTTCGGATTGCATGTGAACGTAATAAATAAATCCGGAGTTCCATAATTTTTCACGTACGTCATAGCGTCTTGAGCGTATTCGTGCATGTGGCGTGGGCTTCCAATGTAAGATGATGGGAGAATCGTCAGGCGTCCAATATCCTGAACATTACCATCTGAATGAATTGCATCACGCAAGTGTATATAGTCCTCAGTTCGTAGCTTTGCCTGATTGAATCGAATGAACGCCAAACGTTCGGTCTCGACTTTGACATACATGTCGACAGCGAATTACTGGAAGAGCCGACGGCACTTCAGAATGACATTCTCCTCATGCGTACGAATCATCATACGATACGCATAGTAATTCATTGCACTTAGATTTTGGTTCGTTGATATGCCTGAAAATGCAAAATGAAATGGATTGTTAATGGAAACCAATAATAGCAATAATTAGTGTGTTAATATTGTACCTGTAATTGGATCGACCATCTTCAACGTGATGTCGTATCCGTCTTGCCCTTGCCAATAAATGATTGGATATTGTAACGCATCGTACAAACGATGTGTCTCATTTACACGATGCATGATATTACTTCTGCGCTGAACGACAATGTCTCGTGATGTGGTTGGATCACCAACAATAATTGCAACAACATCATCGTCGCACATGTTCACCTGTTGGGGTCCGATCTGCTCTTATGACAAATTTGTGTGTATCCGATGGCATTCGTTCCAATGCTGTTTTGAACATATTAACCACAGCGTTATTAGCGTGTAAAAATGCTTGCAACTGTTCAATAATTCGTCTCTTTGACTGTTGTGTTCCCTGCATATTGCATCGCACATTCAGCTGATCCATCATTGACGAAATGAAATATATTTGCAAAAACTGATGCGGTTCATCTGGTGTTGGCACCATTGAACCATGCAAATGATATATTTGTCCTTGTATCTGTGATGGCACACAATTAAGATAGAATAATTACATTTTGCAATTGATTGTGTTGGTGTGATTGATTAGTGTGAGTGATTGGTTGTGTGTTTTGTATCTTTTACCTTGCAAGTTGGGTTGAAACCGCCTTCTCGAATGAGATTCGCTCCAAAAGAAGTCATGCGGAAGCAGTTATTGTATTCAAGGATACGTTGAAGAAAATGGTTGGAATCGGGATCAGTTCCTTCGAACAATTGTTTCAGTGGCTGTGGTGGTGTAAGTAATATATCCAGTTTGACTTTTCCTCTTGCGCAGCACAATCCAACCGTTTCTGTTTTGAACTTTAAGGCATTGCAATATCGGCATACAGTTGTCATTGGTCCAATTTTTAAATTGTCATCATCACTGTAGTTCGCAGTGGGATCATATTGGAATGTCAAGCGATTGTATGATGCCAATGATCTTCGTGTGCTCACGCGTCGTCTCAATCGGTTATTTTCTCTTATTATATTTAGTCTTTCTTCGCTTAAGTTCTGTGAATACACTTGTTGCTGTCTTGCATGTCTAGTACGGCGGCCAATGTTTGAACGTCGTGCTTTCGGCATTTTTGACTATGGAGAGTCTGGTGAATTTAACCTTAAATGCACGATCCGCATAATTTACACAGTTCAACTTACCACATTAAGAACAAATACCTGCTGTTGAAACTGAATAAAAATTTTCACAATACACGTGATTAATTTAATGCTTCCAAACGAACTGTTAGGAAACGAATAACTTTAATCTCAAATACCCAATTTCACAGTACCGATTTTACGTAAGCGTCATAGTGAACTAAGCGTTTGAAAAAACATAATGAAATGAAATTAACTGAACAGAGTGTTATGAGCTGAATTTGTACAGTCAGGAAGGGAAGTCCAACTTATTTTTATGTTTTTCTTATCCACTAACCTCATGGATCCCGTGAACTTTCCAACAAATGCAAAACCGTGGAAATCGGTTAGTGCGTTTGGAGTTAAGAATCATCAGAACAGAAAACCCGACTTATTTTTATATAAGAGATTAAAAAATAAAATTTATAAGTTTTCGATTAATAAATAAAAAGTTTCCAGCGGGATTCGAACCCAGGTCTTTTGAAAATAACATGTAATCGTTAGCCAAACCTAAATAAATTCACAGCTGATCAGCTGACCAGCTGATCAGCAGCTTGTGACAAAACAAAACAATACAATCGCAATTCTTGCTATATGTATACACACTTGGATGTGTATACACATATATACATACAAACATCTGTGTACACATACATACATACATACATACATGCATGCATAGAAAATCTGCTTGCCACACAGCGTGGCAAACCGGAAAGCATTAAGCAGTTTTAGTTTTTGCTTAAATGCACAATTCATATGCGTATGTTTATAAATTAATTTGCAATCAATTGGCAGTAAGCATTTTATAATAAATATACAAATATAAAAAAAATTAAATTAAAAAATAATAATTTTTGAAAACAAAAAAAAGTTTTCTGTGGGATTCGAACCCACATACCTAAGTATAGCTTGCATAGCGCTTACCACCAGCGCCACTGTCCTGATATATGACGCGTTAACTAAAACCAAATAAGACAAAACTAAAGTAACAATCGAAAAATTGCCAATTCAGTCACAATTCGTAGAATATTCTGGCATGCAAACTTTTGTATGTATACTTAGAAAATTGTGTATACTCGTATAGTGTGTACATGTGTAAATCTGTATGTATGTATAGAAAAAACGTTTGTTGCTTGCCATGTACGTTTTCTAATTGTCGAAATATTTCGTTAATCAAATGTTTGTTAAATAAATAAGATGCACCTATGGGAACAAAGTATTTCGCTGTTAGTTGCGCCTAACTGCAACGTTCTTACTTGTTAATATCTATAAAAAACAAGTAAGAAGGCTCTAGTTAATAGTTAATAGTTAATAGTCAGCTGGTCAGCTGATCAGCTGTGAATTTATTTAGGTTTGGCTAACGATTACATGTTGTTTTCAAAAGACCTAGGTTCGAATCCCGCTGGAAACTTTTTATTTATTAATCGAAAACTTATAAATTTTATTTTTTAAATTCATTAATATTATTATATTGTTGTTAAAATGCTTTCTGCCATCTTAGCAATTGCTACTAAGCTATTATATGCATGAATTATGCAGTTGGCCACAACAAACTTCTTTGCCGATTTGCCACGCCTCCAGTGGGCGTAGACGTAATTTTTTGCAAGTTCTTAGAAAGGGCCGACGCTAACATGCCTGCAAAATTTGGATGCTTACATTCCAAAAAAGCGAAAATTACAGGGTATTTTTCGATATGCCACGCCCCCAAAGAGGCTGAAAAATTATTTTTGGGTCATCGATAGAGGAGGACATTAGTAACTTAACCATCCAAATTTCAAGCTTCTAGCACTAAAACTGTAGGAGATATAAACTTTTGCGGTTTGCCACGCCCCCTGTGGGCGTAGATATATCTACCATAGCTTATTAGTCTTGGGTTGTCAACCCGCGTATACATGAAAAATTTCAAGTCTCTAGTGTCAATAGTGTTCAAAATATAGCACAATTTGAAAAATCGCTATATATTCAGGTCCGATTTGCCACGCCCCCAATGGGCGTAGACATATAACTTTTTGATCGATCTTCTTAGAATCATAACATTAACTCACATGCAAAATTTCAGCGTTCTAGCTTTAACGGTGTAGAAGATACGTTTTTCCCGATTTGCCACGCCCCCAATGGGCGTAGATATATCCGCCATAGCTTTTTGAACTTGGGTTGTCACCCCGAGTATACATTCCAAATTGCAACTCTCTAGCTCATCATCTAGTATGATAACTTAACTATGGGCGGAAGAGTTTTCCGATTTGCCACGCCCCTAGTGGGCGGATCGGGAAAATTTTAACACTTTATAATTCGGGAGCATATATGAGTATATGTTTAAAATTTCAAGTCTCTAGCTCTAATAGCGCCGAAAAATATTGCGTTCATACGGACAGACGGACGGACAGCAAGGCGGACATTGCACAAACCTAATATACTTTTTTCCCTTTGGGAACAAAGTATAAAAACAAGTAAGAAGGCTCTAGTCGAGGCGGCTCGACTACGAGATCCCCTGAACCCTGCAAAAAGTGATACTCTTCTTCTTTGCGCACTTATGAGCGCACGCTCTGCTAACCTCGCAGTTGCTGTCGCGGTTTGGGGGCGGGTTGGGCTGAACTTTGGACGCTCATAACTCCATTTCTAGATGAACGATCGTCATGAAATTTTCAGAGTAGATTAAGAGTATCAAAATGCATGTGTATGCCAAATTGCAAGTCTCTAGTATTTGAAATGCGTTTTTTTCAAATTGGGGGCGAAGGGGGCGTGGCATCCAAAATCTGAAACAAAATCTGTGTAATCATAATATCTATCTAAATATATTATTTTGTAGTCTCTAGCTAAAACGGTGTAGAAGTTATGCCCAAAAAACCTTTAAAATGTAAACGAATTATCGATTTTTTGTCGATAATTTGAAAATGGGATGAGTTATCGAAAAAAAAACAAACAAACGTACTGCGTAACTAACATACGAGTGTTCATGTGAAATTTCAACTCTCTAGCTTTTTTAGTTTCCGAAATCTCGACGTTCATACGGACGGACGGACAGACTGACAGACGAACGGACGGACAGACGGTCAGACGGACGGACAGACGGACAGGGCTAGATCAATTTTTCTCGTCACCCTGATCAAGAATATATATACTTTATGGGGTCTGCCACGCCTCCTTCTTACTGTTACATACTTTTAACAAAACCATTATACCCTGATTTCCCATTTTCAATGGGTTCAGGGTGGTACTAGTGAAGTAATAATAAAACAAGTAAGAACGTTGCAGTTAGGCGCCACTAACTGCGAAATACTTTGTTCCCATAGGTGCATCTTATTTATTTAATAAACATTTAATTAACGAAATATTTCGGCAATTAGAAAACGTACATGGCAAGCAACAAACGTTTTTCCTACACATACATACAGATTTACACATGTACACACTATACGAGTATACACAATTTTCTAAGTATACATACAAAAGTTTGCATGCCAGAATATTCTACGAATTGTGACTGAATTGGGAATTTTTCGATCGTTATTTTAGTTTTGTCAAAAGGCGCTCTAGCAATGCATTACAATGTCTTATTTGGTTTTAGTTAATGGAGTGCAGGTCAAGGCAGTGGCGCTGGTGGTAAGCACTATGCAAGCTATACTTAGGTGCGTGGGTTCAAATCCCGCAGAAACCTTTTTTTCAAAAATTATTTATTTTTTATTTTTTTATATTTGTATATTTATTATAAAATGCTTGCTGCCAATTGATGATAATTTATAAACATACGCATATGAATTTTGCATTTAAGCAAAAACTAAAACAATTTTTCCGATTTGCCACGCTGTGTGGCAAGCAGTTTTTCTATGCATGCATATATGTATGTATTTATGTGTAAGTGTATACACATCCAAAAGTGTATACATATTGCAAGAATTGCGATTGTATTGTTTTGTTTCGTCACAAGCTGCTGATCAGCTGGTCAGCTGATCAGCTGTGAATTGATTTAGGTTTAGCTAACGATTACATGTTGTTTTCAAAAGACCTAGGTTCGAATCCCGGTGGAAACTTTTTATTTATTAATCAAAAACTTATCAATTTTATTTTTTAAAATTTATTAATATTATTAAATTTATGTTAAAATGCTTTTTGCCATCTTAGCAATTGCTACTAAGCTATTATATGCATGAATTATGCAGTTGGCCACAACAAACTTCTTTGCCGATTTGCCACGCCCCCAGTGGGCGTAGACGCATAATTTTTTGCCAGTTCTTAGAAAAGGCCGAGGCTAACATGACTGCAAAATTTGGTTGCTTACATTCCAAAAATGCGAAAATTACAGGGTATTTTTCGATATGCCACGCCCCCAAAGAGGCTGAAAAATTATTTTTAGGGCATCGATAGAGGAGAACATTAGTAACTCAACCATCCAATTTTCAAGCTTCTAGCTCTTAAACTGTGGGAGATATAAACTTTTGCGGTTTGCCACGCCCCCTGTGGGCGTAGATATATCTACCATAGCTTATTAGTCTTGGGTTGTCAACCCGAGTATACATGCAAAATTTCAAGTCTCTAGTGTCAATAGTGTTCAAAATATAGCACAATTTGAAAAATCACTATATATTCAGGTCCGATTTGCCACGCCCCCAATGGGCGTAGACATATAACTTTTTGATCGATCTTCTTAGAATCATAACATTAACTCACATGCAAAATTTCAGCGTTCTAGCTTTAACGGTGTAGAAGATACGTATTTCCCGATTTGCCACGCCCCCAATGGGCGTAGATATATCCGCCATAGCTTTTTGAACTTGGGTTGTCACCCCGAGTATGCATTTCAAATTGCAACTCTCTAGCTCATCATCTAGTATGATAACTTAACTATGGGCGGAAGAGTTTTCCGATTTGCCACGCCCCTAGTGGGCGGATCGGGAAACTTTATAATTCGGGAGCATATATGAGTATATGTTTAAAATTTCAAGTCTCTAACTCTAATAGCGCCGAAAAATATTGCGTTCATACGGACAGACGGACAGACGGACAGACGGACGGACAGCAAGACGGACATTGCACAAAACCAATATACTTTTTTCCCTTTGGGAACAAAGTATAAAAATGGCTCGAAAGTGAAGGAGTAGAACTATAATTAAATACTACCAAAACAGGAATAGCAGACATCGAACGACTACACAAAACAATAAACGAAAAAATCAGAATAATAAACACTTTAAATGACGAAGAAAATAAACTCAGCAAAATAGAAATCATTCTCTACATTTGTGATTGTAGAAATCACAAAATAAAACATGAAACGACTGGACAAACTCCTGCACACATATTTCTATATGCTGGACAACCAAAATTAAACACTCAAGAAAAAAAAAAGAAAAAATAATAAATAAAATCAACAGTGACCGACAAGAATACGAAGTCGATACCAGATATCGAAAAGGACCATTACAAAAAGGAAAATTAGAAAATCCATTTAAAGCCAATAAAAATGTCGAAAAAATAGATCCAGACCAGACCAAATTACTAACAGAAATAGAATTACACGTTACTATAAAACACAATTTAAAAAATTAAAGAAAACTAACCAAATTCAAATCCCATAGGTCTCTACTTCATAATAATACTATCGTTTACATTCTGTATGACATGCCACTCCCAACAAATACATAATACTAATTGTATCTCATATCCCAATTGACTTTCAATCCACTAATACAATCAAAATTATCCCATATCCTGATCACAACGGCTATCAACTTGATTATATTAGCACTACTTCTTATTATGAAAAAAAAAGATAACAAAATTTTTAATCGAGAAAATAAACCAATAATTGATGATTGTATTACAAATTTTCTATTGCACACTAAACCCATCTGTAATTATGAACATATAAATAGCAAAGAAATAATAAAATATATTGAGCCAAATACCATTGTAACCTGGAACATAACTACTACAAATCTAAAGCAAAATTGCCAGAAAACTAATGTTAATTTTAATATTCAAGGTAAAATTATAAGTATCAATCAATGTAAACTGCAAATAAATGACATAATTATAAGCGATAATTATTTTCAACCAGAAGTTGACCTTACACCGTTGTATCCCCCAATAGAAATTATTAAAGTAAAACATATCAAGCACAATGACATTGAAAAATTAAATCACAAAATAATATCTTTATATGTAATAATTATAATAATTGTATATGACAATTATTATAATTACCATAATCATATTCATAATTGTAATCCTATATTTTAAATACGTAACTTGTAATCCTATAAAATTAATCCACAGAAAATTTAAGAAACAAATTCATGAACCCAATAATCAAACACAGCCATCAGTCCAAACAGAAGAAAACACAACTATCGAGATGACACAATCAACTTTACCAAAACTTTACCCTTCTGTGTCACCTTGACTCGCAGGCTCGCCTTTTAAGGAGAGGGAAGTGACATAATCATACTGATTACGTCCACAATATCCAAAAGCTGTTGCCGGAGCCAAATCATTAACATAAATATTCCCAGGCTCAGTAATTATAAACAAAGAGCAGCCAAGACGGCGCTTCTCCCCCATCGATCGGCATGGATCGAAATATATTAAAGTAAACATTCCCAAGCTTGATACTGTAAACAAAGAGCGGCCAAGCCAGCGGTTCTCCCCCATCGATCGGCATAGATCGAAATAAAGCATTATCAGCATAAAATCTCTCCAGCAACATGCATCACCCACGAATAAACATTTGTTGCCAGCAACATGCATCACCAGAAAGTTGCAAACATTCTAAGAGAGTTCACTTTATAATTCAATAGACACACAATTGTTAGTCTTAAGCTAATATTCAATAAAGCAAGTTGTCATAATTCTACTTTGACTTCGTCTTTTGATTTTTATTAGCGTTGCCGTTAGCTTATGTCGCGACATTTATTCGACTCAAAACATATTACTTAAGTATATATATATATATGTAGAAGACTTGGAGAACTATGTAACTCTAACTCTAAAGATGGGCGAGATTTAATTTTATAACTTATTCCCGATAAAGTATTTTATCGATAACTTTGGAAATATACGAGTTATCGAATTTCACTCGTACTGCGCGTGTAATATACAAAAAGAATAAAATTTCTAGCTCTTATATCTTCGGAAATCGACGCGTTCATACACTGCCCTGCGGCACTCCTGCTATGTGGACGAGTGTATATCCTTTATCTTGACTTGAAACATACGGTCTTCTAGATAAGATCTTAAGAGGCCATAGTACGGAGCAGGGAGAAGGTTTTTTATTTTTTACCGTAATCCATCGTGCCACACCTTAACAAACGCTTGCTGCATGTCGATGAAGACAGAGTTGGAGTATTCGGAGTCTGTTCAGGCATGAACATACTAAATATACGAAACTTAAGCATATACATATATTGTTCATGCATGAACATACAAAATATAAGCATATACATAGCCTACGCACTCACAACTAGCAGGTAGTGCAACATATAACCAAAAGGGCCACATGTGTGGACTATAAATAAACATAACCCTGACCCTATCACTTAGCGATAAGATATACGAACGCTGAGCCTTACAAACTCACCTATAGACTAAGATAAGCAATAGACCAATGCCGAGACTTACAAACTCAGCACTATGTACACTAGAGTTAATACTGAACTAAACACCATCATAGTCACGTGTATTCGCACAGAGTCATTAAAAGCCTGCAAGATGTGTTTCACCAGTCTGTGGACTTGTTCCACTGTGCTGTGTCCCTCCCGAAATCCAAATTGGTGATCCGGCAAGATATGTGATTGTCTTAATATTACATTAATGCGGTTGGCAACGGTCCTCTCCCATAGTTTCGACAGGGAGGGCAGTAGGCTTATAGGCCGATATGATTCTGGATCTTGGGATCGAATTGCTCTTTTACGAAGGCACCTTTTTGTTAGAAGGTATAACCATAGATTTGGACTGTATCTGCTCGATTCAGTCTCATTTAATTTAATAGTAGAATGTCGACGTTGTTGTTGTGCGCGAATAGCTCTACATCTCTGGCTTTTCATGCAATGCCATTGACATTCCAGATGAGAATCTGTAGTGTGTTCATTGTGGAGCTGAGGCGTTTTTAAGAAGCTGGTGAGTCGATGAGTCTCCAGTCCATTGCTTGAGCATGCTGACCATTTCGTGGACCATTTTTTCGAGCAACGAGATAAATGGCTGCTGCTGAACTTGCCGCTCATTTTGCCATTTCAGAAATTGTTGTTGTTGTTGTTGCAATAGAGATTGGACGTCAACTTGTTGCTGCTGCTGTGAAGTATTTCCTATAGGTGTAGCTAGCTGGGCTTGCGCTTGGATATTATGTATGCGACTCTGAGCAGATGCGTATCCGTTTCTTGCTATGGCGGCATAGGATCTTCCGACTCCAGAAGTATTTGGTAGCTGTTGTGGTTGCTGACGTATTTGTTGATGCTGTTGCTTACGTTGTAGCTGTTGCGGCCTTGCTTGGTTCTTCTTGATCGTAGAAGGGCCGGTTGAACGTCGATAGAACTCCTGGTACCACTGGCAGCCTTTGTAGCTTGCCATGTGGTTACCTCCACAGTGAATGCAGGTAGGCGGTTCATCTTGTGAACGTGTGCACAGATTGGTGAGATGTTCCCCGCCACAACGTGCACAGTTGGGATGGCGCCGGCAGTATTTGGCTGTATGGCCATATTCCTGGCATCGTGTGCATATGACAATTTCGGAAGTTTTACGCATCCTTTCTACTCTCACCATTTGGCGGCCAAGTGTTTTTTTTGCAAGGTTTTATATTTACAAAGAATATACACTGCGCGTCATCAGGTAAGCGCCCCCCCTTACATTCACCGTCAATGCTCAATAAAATCTAAACCATCAGAGCTCGAGCCTTAATTTTTTTATATTATTCTACATTCAATTCTCTTTAAAATGAAGTAATAATGGCTTTTGTAGCAATACGGAATAATTTTTAATAAATGTTTGTAAGGCGGCTCATAGGGCGAACCGCCTCACATTCATTTGTAGTATGTAAGATTTAATAGTGTGTAGGTGTTTTTGTTAGTATTTAAGATCATTTGTAGTATGTAAGATCTAATAGTGTGTAGGTACCTTTGTTAGTATTTAAGATCGTTTGTAGTATGTAGGATTTGATAGTGCGTAGGTACCTTTGTTAGTATTTAAGATAATTTGTAGTATGTAGGAGCCTTTGGTAGTATTTAAGATAATTTGCAGTATGTAAGATTTAATAGTGTGTAGGAGCTTTTATTAGTATAATTTGTAGTATGTAAGAATTGAATTCAGAACAGCCTTACATTGTTTACCCTTTTATTCTTTAGTTTATTAGCATTTAAGAAATCGCTGTTTAGTATGTAAGGATTTGAGATTTTGAATTTGCGCGCGCAGTGTCGAGGATCGGCGATGCAACCTTGGTGTGGTGGAAAGCTCTGCGGCAGGGTCGCACCTCGAAGGCCTGGCTTAAGAAAAGAGCCAGGCAGTCACTGGAAGCGCGCCGGGCTGAACAGAATAACGCTAAGTGCAACTAAAGGTTAAAGAAACAAAAGAAACTGCCAAGAAGGCAAGAATAAATGCGAGGTGAAACAACAAGGAAAAAAAACGTGAGTTATTATTTCCACTTGACATTTGTTTCGTAGACGCTAGAGTTTCACACCCCTCTCCCCCCCGTAATGCTACCATCCCTTTCCCGTAACGGTTATAACTAATTCGGCAGTTCGGAACGGGGCCATCGCCCGTTCGCCACGCGGACAAATCCCTGGCCGTAAAAGGTGCAGTGCCTCGAGTGAACACCGGCGGCAACGCATTGGCTGTTCCTCGGCCGGCGCCTCTGCTCTAATCGTGTGCGTTACTCGTAACTCTCCCCTTCCTCTTAACCGATGTCCCTCAAACAAACAAATATTTTGTAAGTGAGCCCTGGGCAGACTGAGCCTGCACCTCGGCCAGATTTGTAACCTTACAAATGGCGCCCGAGCAGGGACATTAGAGGAGCGTGGCAGATTAGCGGCATAAAACCCGCTAAGCTGTCCAAATAGAGTTGCGTAGCTAGCGCTGAGTTGTGCAGTTAGCGTAGAGTTTTCTTTGGGAAAAAAAAAAAAAAAAAAAAAAAGGGGAGGATATTTTTTTTTGTGCATGGATATACATACGCGATGGCGTATGTATAAAGGAAAAAAAAAAATACATAGATATATACCAAGAAGTGAAAGTGACTGCCGCGTCGACCATACCCGCGCATACCCTACAGCCGCCACGCGATTGGTCGTTAACGCAAGAAACGAAACGAACGAAAACGAAAGTAACGGGACTTGCAATAGCGCCTAGCAACGGCCGAAATTGCGCCGCGACAAAAAGTAAACGCGAGTGAGACGCAGTATATAAAGGGAACAACCAACAGTGAAAAGTGAACGAAAATGCAAATGCACAAGAATAAGGCAATGAGTGAAATGGGCATGAGCAAGTGAAAGAAAAAGGAAAAGATAATAACAACGAATAATAATAATAAATAAAATGGAATAAATAGAATATATGGACATTCATATGTCTATACATACACATATACATATGTATATATATATGTATACAATAATAACAATAATTGTGGACAGAAACACAGTTATTGGCACCGCGAGAGAGCCTGAACGGGCGAAGAGTGATTTATTTTTATTTTTTTTAAATGAAAGTAGAAGGCCAGAGTGTCGGCCGAATATAACTTGCGCCATCGCCAAGAGTGTGAAGGGTATGCTGACTAACGGGACAAGGCCATAAAGTTCGACGCGCACAGTGGGCCGACGACGGAGAAAAGTGAACACGTATATAGCGAACGTACGAGGTGGCCGAGAGAGGCGAACAGAAATACAGTGGGCCAGAGGCCAAGAAAAGTGGACACGCGCACAGTGGGCTAAAGGCCAGGAAAAGTGTATTGAATAGAATTGACTAAATTCAAATAAAATAAAATTTAATAAAATAAAATTAAATAAAATAAAATTAAATAAAATAAAACTAAATAAAATAAAATAAAAAAAAAATAAAAAAAAAATTTTTATTAAATCTAAATAAAACGAAATTATATAAAATAAAAATTAAACAAAATCGAATAAAATTGATTTAAATTAAATAAAATAAAAATTTAATAAAACCAAATAAGTGTGATTAAATTCAAATAAAATTAAATAAAATCGAGTAAAATTGATTAGACTTGGTTAAAAAAAAAAAAAAAAAAAAAAAAAAAAAAAAATTTAAATAAAATAAAGTTAAGTAAAGCGAAATTGAGCACAGGCCGAGAGAAGACGACACGGAGAACCTCACCCGCCGATATAAGGATGGAAACGGGTGAGTGCCAGAATCCGGGGTTGGGTGTCCGTTGGGTGTATCAGCGTAGTAAAGACGAGCTGATCGCAGTCGCCCGGGAGCTCGGTCTCGAGTCCGAGGGCCGAGTTGAGGATTTACGGAAGAGGTTGTCCGTCTTTATCCAAGACAGCAGCCACGCGTCGGGGTTAAAACGCGCCTAGCGGAATTGGAGGCGCGATTCACAAAAGTACCCGAAGCCAACTTGGGAGGTACGATGCCTGGTATGGGCGGCCGCGCATACCAAAAGTCGGAGCCCGACTTACGGAGGATACAGGATGGAGAAGCCATTTCTGAGTCTTCGCTCAGAATAAACGTGCCGGTCATAGACGCCAAGCCCACGACTCGGACGCGAGACAAAAGGGGAAGCGAGGATGTAAATAGAATGCCGTTGGGAGAACCGCAAGCCACCCAACGAATTCCCATGCCCTCAGTACCGCCTGGGTCTTTTCCGCCCTGGGGGGTGGCAGAACAGGTGAGGAAGTGGGGTATGAGGTACGACGGGCTGTCGGACCCTCTCGGTTTTATAGAGATTTTAGAAGAAAGGGCCATAACGTATGGCATAGAACTCGATAGAATGCCTAGAGCACTGAGCGAAGTACTAGTGGACAGGGCGGCCAAATGGTTCTTAACCAGCGGACTCCGAGATGTGCCGTGGTCGGAGCTTAAGAGAGAGTTTCTAGATTTTTTCTTGCCACCCCAATACTTTGAGCGCCTGGAGGACCAGATTCGCGCGCGCCGTCAGCGAGAGGGGGAGTATTTCAAGGACTATCTCATTGAGCTTAGATTGTTGATGCGACAGGCAAGGTACACCGAAACGCAGGAATTGGGCAGAGCGTACGAAAACGCTGCGCCTGAGTATAGGTTGTATGTGAGGCGCCACGACTTCTCGTCACTCACTCAACTAACTCACATGGCGGCGGAGTACGAGAATGTGCGGGGGCAAAGGTTAGAGCAGGAAAGGAGGGCCGCAGCGAACCGATCGAAGTCCGGCTGGACGAAACCGGCGGAAGGTAGGCCCGGTAACCCGTTTCGCGCGCAAGCGCCGGAACCCCGAGGAGACGGGCAGGCTGCAGGAACCGACGCGACAGGGGCGACGAGGTTCGCTGAAACGGCGCACCGAATGATAGCTCAGGAGACCGGAAACGGACAGGATTCGCGTCGCGTATGCTTTAGGTGCGCGCAGGCCGGGCACTTCGCGAGGGATTGCCCCAACGAACGAATAGTATTTTGCCGACACTGCGGTCAGAAGGGAAGGAGCGCGCGGGAGTGCTGCGAGAAACCCGGTGCGGGAAACGACCAAGGGCGCCCTCCTCAGGTGTGGAGCGGCGCCGTTTAGACACAGAATACCAAGGCACACGCCCGTTGATAGTGGAGGATGGGAAAATCGTGGCGACGGTGTCAGTCGGGGGTCAGTGGATGACCGCCACGGTTGACACCGGGGCCACACGCAGTTTCCTCAGTGAGGAGTGCGTAAAGAGGTTAGCAGTAAAAGGAGAGTTCATAGACGTACAGTCGCGCATAAGGTTGGCCGACGGTTCGTCCGTGGAAGTGAAGAAAATGATGAGGGTGGGCGTGGGTCTTGCGAGAAAGGTGGTGACGATGACGGTACTCATCATGCCGACCATGCTGGACCACGTCATCTTGGGGATGGATTTCTTATGTGCTATGGGCACGTCGATACAATGCGGGGATGCGACGCTGGAAATGCGAATGGAAGAGACGTCGTCAGGAGAAGTTCCGTTGCCGGCGAAGCGGGCCATGTCGAAAGAGGGCGGCCAGCCTAACGGCCAGGATTTGCTCGCTCGACAGGTGGCCCGAGCGCGGAGAGGAGTCGCGTCGAAAGAGGGCAGCCGGCCTAACGGTCAGGGTTTGCTCGCTCGACAGGCGACTCAAGCAAAAGGAGCGGAAGGTGTTGCGCAGACCGACACACAGGGTGAGAACGTGCCGGGGGGTCACGAGAAGCCAAAAAGCGGCGAGCTAAGGATAGCGGGGCACAGAGAAAGGCGTAACAGGCCGAAGGGTGGGAAAACATCGGAGGGGGGGGCCAGAGAAGGCCCTTCTGCAAAAGGGAATCGTAGACCGGGTTGGGGGAAGGGAGCGGCGACTCCCCAAGGCAAAGTGAGGAAAGATAAAGGCATGGGCGAACCCGAGAGGGGCGCGCAAGAGTTGAAGACGCTGGAGATAAAAGTACCGAACGTTAGAGCTCGAGCTAAAAGAGTTCTTGGAAGCGGAGTTAGCTCTATTCGAGGGCCTCGAGGGAGTCTCTCATATAGCGGAGCATAGCATCAGGATGCGGGATGACAAACCCCTCAAACAGAGGTACTTTCCGAAGAATCCGGCTATGCGCAAAGTCATTGACGAGCAGGTGGATGAATTACTTCGAGTCGGGGCGATTGAGCCGTCGAGGAGCCCGCACAGCGCGCCCATAGTCCTGGTGAAGAAGAAGACCGGGGAGTGGCGAATGTGCGTAGATTACCGGCAGCTCAATGCGCACTCTATCCCAGATGCGTACCCCGTTCCGAGGATCAACAGTATTCTGGAAAAGTTGCGGCATGCCAAGTTTATTTCCACATTGGACCTCAAAAGCGGTTACTGGCAGCGGTTACTGGCAGATTCAATGGAAAGTGATGCCCTTCGGATTGCACTCGGCAGGCGCGACATTCCAAAGAGCGTTGGACACAGTTATCGGACCAGATATGGAGCCGTACGCATTCGCCTACCTGGACGATATTGTGGTGATCGGGGCCACGAAGGAACAGCATGTTGTGAACCTCAGGGAAGTGTTCCGTCGGCTCCGGGCGGCCAACCTCAAGGTCAACCGAAAGAAGTGCAGTTTCTTCAGGGAAAAGTTGACATATCTAGGACATGTCGTAAGTGGTGAGGGGATATGCACGGACCCCGCGAAGGTCGAGGCGATTCGGAAACTCCCAACCCCGACGAATTTGAAGGAGTTGCGACAATGCCTAGGAATGGCGTCGTGGTACCGGAGGTTCGTGCCAAATTTCGCATCGTTAGTCCAGCCAATGACCGCTCTACTTAAAAAGGGCCAAAAGTGGGGGTGGAGTGAGGAGCAAGAAGCGGCACTGGGGAAACTCAAGGAGAACCTGACAACGGCGCCAGTACTGGCGTGCCCCGACTTTTCGACAAAGTTCGTCTTACAGACCGACGCCAGCGATTACGGCCTAGGCGCAGTCCTCACACAGAATGTAGAGGGGCAAGAGCGGGTGATCGCATACGCGAGTCGGAAATTGTCAAAGGCAGAGCTGAATTACTCGGCCACGGAGAAGGAGTGCCTCGCTATCATCTGGGCAATTCGGAAGATGCGCTGCTACTTAGAGGGCTATCGTTTCGACGTCGTTATAGATCACCTGGCGTTGAAATGGCTCAACTCTATAGAGAGCCCAACTGGCAGGATCGCCAGGTGGGCGTTAGAGTTGCAGCAATACCAATTCGACGTCCACTACCGCCGGGGAAACCTAAATGTCGTGGCGGACGCTCTTTCCCGACAGCCCATGGACACCTGTCAGCAAGTGGTGGAGGCCGATGCCCCTTGCAGATGGATGGCGAAGATGGCCGAGCGAATCAACAAGGAGCCAGAGAAATTTAGCGACTATGTCGAACAGAACGGGCGGCTTTACAGGAATTTGGGATATCGGATAGATGAGGAGGACTATATCCCTTGGAAGCTGTGCGTCCCCGAAAGTCAACGAGGTCGGGTTCTGAAAGAGTGCCACGACGCTCCCACTGCAGGCCACCGAGGGGTGAGGAAAACAGCGTCGAGACTGGCACAGAGATACTACTGGCCGGGAATGTTCCGCGATGCTGCCAGATACGTGAAACGATGCGAACTGTGCCAGAAGTTCAAAAGCGACCAGCGGAGACCGGCAGGGCGAATGCTAACCCGGCAAGTGGCGGAACCCATGGCGGTCCTGTGCGCTGACTTCGTGGGACCCCTACCTCGCTCGAAACGCGGAAACACAACGTTGCTGGTGTTCCACGACGCGTTCGCTAAGTGGGTGGAGCTGGTACCGTTGAAGAGGGCTACCGCCCCTTTGTTACAAATAGCGTTCAGAGAACGCATACTTAGCAAATTCGGGGTACCGAGGACATTTGTGTGCGACAACGGATCTCAGTTCACAAGCAGAAGTTTCCGCTCGTTCATGGAGTCTCTAGGCGTAGTTCTTCAGTTCACTGCACCGTATTCGCCGCAAGAGAATCCCACGGAAAGGACTAACCGGACCGTAAAGACCATGATAGCGCAATACATCGAGGGCCACCAGAACTCGTGGGACGAGTTACTACCCGAGATAACGCTAGCGGTTAACTCCAGTGTGGCGGATTCTACTGGGTTCACACCTTCGTTCTTGATGATGGGACGCGAGCCGCGCTTACCCGCCGCGCTGTACGACGAGGTCACACCAGGCTCCGCAACCAGGGAAACCGATCCGAAGAGTAAGGGTGACAGACTGAAGGAGGTTTTCAAGGTGGTCCGCGACAATTTGCAGCGTGCCTCAAAGGATCAGGGGCGCTACTATAACTTGCGCCATCGCGACTGGAGGCCGAAGTTGGGGTCGGCGGTGCTGCTTCGGCGTCATCAGTTGTCAAATGCCGCGGAGGGCTTTGCAGCAAAGCTGGCGCCGAAATTCGACGGTCCGTATACGGTCGTCAAATTCATGTCCCCAAACGTCGTGCGGTTAGCTAAGACAGGCGAGCGCAAGAGAAAGGTGGCAAATATCGCACAACTGAAGCCATTCTATCAAGGCGAGGGGAAAGAGGATAAAATGGCCGCAGGTGGGGGTGAGGAAGTGGCCGTTGAGGAGCACTCGATGATGCCAGCCGCACCACATCTCAAATAATAACCCATCCTAGTAGAACCCCTTCACTGACAATAACACTAACCAGTAGTTAGACGGCCGCCGTCGGTCAGCCTTAATGAGCAGAGCATTAGTAATAAGATTACGTTCATCCACAGGTATGAGAGCTATGGAGGAAGAGCCCATAGTGATTAGCAGCGATGAAGAGGTGCCGCTTACCGACGCCGAAGGAGAAGAGTCGCCCCGAGGATCGGCCCGAGTAGAGGACGTAGACAGCGACGAGACTGAACCGTTCCCCAACGGAGGGGCGCGAGAACGGCCACGAGACCCCAGATATGGCCGAGACTATTATCGCCCGAGGGGAGAGAGGACCGACGCTCGCCGTCCACACACGGTTCATAGGTCGTCGACGGGCGTAGCGGTGAGGCTGCATGACACAATGATGATCATGCGGGTAGACTACACCACGATGTTTATCCAAATGCCCGGATGCCGCAGCTCGCCTCCTTACGTCGAGGAACCGCCTTCTCCCCCACGGCACCCGAGCGCTTCGGAAACAGGTACAGCAGCCGACCCCGAAGACGAGAGTTCGCGGGGGTGGGCGACCCCGACGCCATGGACAGCAAGCGAAGAAGAATGGGCTCCGACCGCCAAATCGACGGAGCGACCCGCACCGAGGGAACATGGCCGCGACACCAGATGCGAGCGCTCTAACTCGAACCCCGGATCCGACGTCGAAGCACGGAGGGGGCAAAGAGCGGAAACGGCCGACGAGGGATTGGAAAGGCACGATCGGGAGCAAGGCAGTCCGTGCCCGCTGCGCGGAGGGGGCGACGGTGAGGAGTATTGTCCTTCCGTCACCGGCCCCACCCCAACGGCTGCGGCGTGGGAGTATGGCGAAGACAATGTGACGGGCGCGAGGGGACGCTCCGGGTCATCGCAGGCCAAGCGTGGCACAGACGGCATCGCTCGATTCGAGGCAGCGTCAAGCAGCGAGGATGAGCAGCCAGACACTCTGTTCCGCCGCCGCTTCCAGACGCCGACAACCAAAGATTACAACGTCGAACCACGAACTGCGCCCACTGGTCGCCCGACGGGGCCCGCCGAAGGCCGGAACTTCCCCGACGAGCCTACACCAAAGCAAGGCAGTTCGACAGGGCGCAGACGACGGCGCCCTAGGCGTCGAGGCCGCTCAGTCGCCCGTCCGGAAGGCACATCGATCGGACCGGATCACAGACGCCGAAGAATGGAGTCAAACCCCAACCATCGACGTGACGACTACGCAGGGGCTAAGCCGAGGATGGTGGATTCGCCGACGAGCCAGAACAGCGAGGAAAGAAAACTCCTGGCAGATTTGGCCGACGTGCTGGACGGCTGGGAACCCGATCTCGCGGAGGCGTTTTCCGGGGAGTCGACGCCGGACCTGCTTCCCCTGATCCCCGTTAATTGGCGGATTCTTCCGCCCACCATGGTCCTAAGCGCTAGCACGATCCACCAACTACAAACGGAGATCGCGTTACGGAAGCCTCGCCCGACCCGAACCCGCTTCCGAGCCATGACGGAGAACGGCTTAGTGAACGTGACCATGGCGACTTACGGGAGGGTAGTAATCTCTCTTGTAAGTAAGGGGGGGGTGTAAGGCAGCTCATAGGGCGAACCGCTTCACATTCATTTGTAGTATGTAAGATTTAATAGTGTGTACGTGTTTTTGTTAGTATTTAAGATCATTTGTAGTATGTAAGATCTAATAGTGTGTAGGTACCTTTGTTAGTATTTAAGATCGTTTGTAGTATGTAGGATTTGATAGTGCGTAGGTACCTTTGTTAGTATTTAAGATAATTTGTAGTATGTAGGAGCCTTTGGTAGTATTTAAGATAATTTGCAGTATGTAAGATTTAATAGTGTGTAGGAGCTTTTATTAGTATAATTTGTAGTATGTAAGAATTGAATTCAGAACAGCCTTACATTGTTTACCCTTTTATTCTTTAGTTTATTAGCATTTAAGAAATCGCTGTTTAGTATGTAAGGATTTGAGATTTTGAATTTGCGCGCGCAGTGTCGAGGATCGGCGATGCAACCTTGGTGTGGTGGAAAGCTCTGCGGCAGGGTCGCATTGCCGATAAAATGAAGAGCGGCACCTCGAAGGCCTGGCTTAAGAAAAGAGCCAGGCAGTCACTGGAAGCGCGCCGGGCTGAACAGAATAACGCTAAGTGCAACTAAAGGTTAAAGAAACAAAAGAAACTGCCAAGAAGGCAAGAATAAATGCGAGGTGAAACAACAAGGAAAAAAAACGTGAGTTATTATTTCCACTTGACATTTGTTTCGTAGACGCTAGAGTTTCACACCCCTCTCCCCCCCGTAATGCTACCATCCCTTTCCCGTAACGGTTATAACTAATTCGGCAGTTCGGAACGGGGCCATCGCCCGTTCGCCACGCGGACAAATCCCTGGCCGTAAAAGGTGCAGTGCCTCGAGTGAACACCGGCGGCAACGCCTTGGCTGTTCCTCGGCCGGCGCCTCTGCTCTAATCGTGTGCGTTACTCGTAACTCTCCCCTTCCTCTTAACCGATGTCCCTCAAACAAACAAATATTTTGTAAGTGAGCCCTGGGCAGACTGAGCCTGCACCTCGGCCAGATTTGTAACCTTACATGTTTTTGTGGCAAGCTACCAAAAATGTGTAACTAAAATCGCGTCATCAGGTTAGCGCACCTTCATTAAATTCAATTTAATTAAGTTTTTGACATCGTACATAAACGAAAAGAACTCTTGACCCCGGGCCAAAAACAGTTTTTCCGCAATTCCAAAACCTTTTTCAGGAGCTATAGTGGACTGTCCAATATGGTAATGCACCTATTCACTTTTCCCGATCCGTGAAGTCATGGATACAGGGCCAAAAAGGTGATCTGCTGGCATGACCACCATGGTCACCCGACTTTAAAATCCTTGAAATCACTTGATTATTGCCGCCTTTTAATTTTTTTGTATTGTTTTCCTTATTTTTAAGAAGATTAACAAAAGTTTTTCCTTGTCTTCCGGTCTTTTCAATTTTTTAATGGTAGGATAGTCTAGATTCGGAGTATAACTTCGTAATTAAATTCCTAATTAAATTTTTGAAATAATTGCAACCAAAGGCTGGACTACTCATTATATATAAAAATAAGTCAAGTTTTCCGATCTGATGATGATTAACTCCAAACGCACGAACCGATTTCCACGGTTTTGCATTTGTTGGAAAGTTCTCGGGATCCATGAGGTTAATAGACATAATAATAAATAAATAATAAACATAAAAATAAGTTGGACTTCTTTTCCTGACGGTACAAATTCAGCTCATAACACTCTGTTCAGTTAATTTCATTATGTTTTTTCAAACGCTTAGTTCACTATGACGCTTACATAAAATCGGTACTGTGAAATTGGGTATTTGAGATTAAAGTTATTCGTTTCCTAACAGTGCGTTTGGAAGCATTAAATTAATCACGTGTATTGTGAAAATTTTTATTCAGTTTCAATAGCAGGTATTTGTTCTTAAGGTGGTAAGTTGAACTGTGTAAAATGTGAATGGCCACCAATGCCAAACATATCGAGAAGCATGTCAGCTATTGGGTTTGCTGGAGAACGATTCTCATTGGGATTTAACACTTGCGGATTCAGTTGTTTCCTCAAACGCGTACCAAATACGAACGCTGTTCGCAATTATCATCACAATATGTTTCCCTTCACAACCAATCCAGTTATGGAACAAATACAAAGACGACATATGTGAAGATATCTTGCATCACTTGCGCATTCGAACGAATAATCCCGACGTGCAAATAACCGATGAAATCTACAATGAAGGATTGATTCTGATTGAGGATCAATGCTTGACTATTGCAAAAAAGCTACTGATTGAAGTAGGAATGATTGCGCCAAATCGATCGATGCACGATACATTTAACCAAGAATTAAATCGAGAGCTGCAATACAATGTTGCAATACATTGCAGGAATTCGTTCAAAAAAATGTGCCGTTGCTGAATGAACAGCAAAAACATGTATACGAAATATTAATGCAAGCGATGGACAATAATACTAGTGGTCTATTCTTCCTGGACGCACCTGGAGGAACAGGGAAAACATTTATCATTTCATTGATTTTGGCCACTATTAGATCTACGCCTTATTTCAAGATCTTGTCGATGAGTATTTCTACGTGATGCATCTTGTTGCGAAATAGCAAAAGCAACAATAAATTCAATAAGTTCAATAAATTCTTAAATTCTATTTCAAATTTACGCAAAGAATATCTCGGACTTCTAGTATAAACGATTAAAAATGTAATGAATTTGTATCTTACGACGGTATACTCAAAAACATGTGGTCCATCAAAATATCGACCACTCGAAGTATTATTTATATTATGATACAACACATTTTTGATGTATACTATAATTCCTCGTTTTTGCCGAGCTGTGCAACTTTCGCCAATGTCTAATCGGATAGCCGTAGAAAAGCCAGAAATATCAAAAGACTCATTTGAATATGTGCTGGTTTCAACAAAGCACAGAATATCTGATTTCAACATAAGTAGATCAAACGAAATGTCTGGAAAATGGCAATTTAAACTTTCAGTATTATGAAAAATTACGTTGAAGTCTGTAGCGCTGATCAAATGATCGAAGTGAGTCTTAAGATTTTTTTCTGATCGTAAAAGATTTAGTTCCTGATTAACAAGTGAGCTGGAATCTGGTTTTGGTGGGAAAAATTCTCCAATAATGTAGAGACCAGATGCTTTGGTTGCTCTACTGCAAGCCACATACAATGCTTCTCGTCGCATTCTTGAATTTGGATGAACTACTACATTGTTGTAAGTAGCGCCTTGGCTTTTATAAATAGTAATAGCCTCAGCAGGTACTACTGGAAATTGCTCACGATCAATTGTCACTTGCTCGTTCGTTAAAAATTGGAAACTTTTGATGGTTTTCTGAATGGGAGTCAATGAAGGCTCTTGATGATGTGCGCGTTTAGCACGAGCATTAACTCCAAAATTTTCTTCAAAGATTTTGATCCACAAAATTGAGGGTGTGTTTGAGCTGAAACCTATATCCATCAAAATGCCAGTTGCTCCGTTGACAATTCTATCGGCGGTGTCAATATTAACTGTCACCATATATTTAGCCGAGGTCTTTAATATAAGGAAAGTTGTTAGACCTTGCGTTTGGGCGCTTTTAAAACCCTTAACGGATTAGAGAATTCTGCTTTTAGCCAAATTAGTTAAATGTGTGGCTTTTACGAAATCTTTTGCGCCTGATATAAGTTGTTCGCTTGAAATTGAATTAAGCTTGATAGAATTAAATCTATCAACATCGGCATTGGTTTCGAACAGATGAATGACGTCATTAAAAACTTGCTCACTGCTACAAATTCGTGCGCGAAATAGAGCAATATCTTCTACTGACATTTGACCAGATGCCATATTGTTCAAAGCTATGGCAAATGGTTGATCGTTTCTCTGTCGCATTATCTCTGTAAGTTCACAGAACTTGAAGCATTCCCACAGAGATGACCCAAATATAGCACTATAAGGGTTATGCAAATCAGAGGTGGATTGAAATATCTATCTATCACCTATAGGACGTAGTTGCCTAAGATCGCCAAAAACAATGAGGGATATACCTCCAAAAGCAGCATCTCTATTACTGAATATTTGTTTTAGACGGAAGTCCAAATAAGACATCATTTTGGATCCAACCATTGATATCTTATCAATTAATAATACTTTAAGATCAATTAAATTTGATCTTATAGTGTTAAGCAAATCAGCTCCCAATTCTTTGAATGAAGATCCGGACTGATTTACAGGAAGAGAAAACATTGTATGTAATGTGGAACCATTGATTCCAGAAGCTGCTTTTCCTGTTGGAGCACACAAAAGGACTTTCGCTGAATTTGGATTAGCGCCTGGCTGACTATTATAAAACTTTGTCAACGACTGATAAAGAGTGGAAATAAGATGACTTTTTCCCACCCCAGCCCCACCGCCAACAAACTCATAAAATACATTTTTTAGGTGCGCATTGTGAAGAACGTGTGAAAAAAATGCTTTTTGTTTGAAATTCAATGATTTTATGAGGTCTGATAAATTCTCTGTTGAAATAGAAGGCGGTAGTCTGACGATACGAATATTTTGGTCCGACTTTTCTTTTTCGTTTAAATTTAATAGATTTAACTAAGAACTTATCTCTTATGCAAATACTCGAAATTCTTCATCGAAAACTACTTGATTTGCTAACTCATCAGCTCCTTCATCCTCACCTTCAATGACCTCTCTAAGCGCGTCTTCTAACAAAGTTGGTCGATCCCTAAATATGTCAAATCGGTCGCGTTCGCTTTTTATATTTACCTCATTCCACCAATAAAATTCGCCACAATTTCGCTGAACTAATTCAGTCTGCTCCTGCCTCCAATAATAGAATAGCATTACTAATTCCCTAAAGTGGTTTTTTCTATCTTTGTTTATATTAAAACTCCTATATCTAATTATACGCGGCTTGGTTCTATTCCTAATAAAACCACTTTCGTCCTGAAGAGGATAGAAGGCGTCAACGCCTTCGTTCGCATCATCATCTTCGTTACTAATATTATGGCTTATTATTCTTTGGGTTTTGCTGAAATTATAATTTGCGGCAAAGTCAGCTAAGGATATATGTATGCTCTAGATCATTAGGCCGCTGAATATAATGATCTAGCAGACCAACAGTAAAAATGTCTGTTGAATTTGCAGGCAAATTTTGCAGCTGTTGTTTTGGCTTCAACATTCTTACACGATTTTCTGGAAGTGCTGTATTGATGTATATATCACCATTACTGCTTTCTGACATACGTAACCCCATACAACAATAGACAGCTTCCTGAGCGGATATCTCTGTGCCTGTGATAAACTTATGGCCATTATGTTGCAGCTTTTGTTTAATAGAGATATTGTGACGTGTTCGTATGCCTTCAACAGCATCACGCATTAATTTCGAAATTCCTCGTTGGGATTTATTTATATGATTAATGATATAGCTGCAACATGCATGGGGATCTAATATAAATTGGATATCAATATTAGCTCGTTGTAAGGAAAGTAAATGCTTATTATATGCATTTACTTTAATTGCATCAAAACTGCGTTTTAAAAAACTTTGGGTTTTTTTTAACCCAGATCTAATTGCCATCAAATATTCCTCGTAAGTGAGGCTAATATTATTGTGAGATAAGAAATTTTCAAAATAATTTAATGATGACAAACTTTCAGCATCAAAAGTCATATTCAAGAAATTTTTAATCTTCTAAAGGTTTCTGTGATGAGAAGAATTGAGATGATCACTTTCCGACAAAGGAACAAGAATTTCTGTTTGTTGCATTGGGGGGTAAGGAATACCAAAGCGACATATGCAAGTTCCCCTTATTTCTCGCATACATGAATGCCCGTGATTATGCTTTTGATACTCAATTAAATTGCCTAGACTGGCATCAGTCACATCAGTAGTGACAAATGTATTTGTAAAGTCTATTATGAGTGGAATAGACCTCTGCAGTGTTTCGTCATTAGCTAGATCGGCTTTGGGGTCACCTTTAAGCCAAAACATAGAATGGATATGGGGAGAGCCTCTTTGTTGAAATTCAACTCGCCAGTAATATTTAATAACGGGATGATTACCGAAACTACCTCCTTCCTTTTTCATTAATTTAAGTACTTGTCTATACCTATAATCAAAATAGCGAGCACAGGCCACTGGATCTGTTATAATAAGTATAGCTTTTTCTGAAAACTGTAGAGCTACTGCACTTTCTTCAGAAATTTCTACCTTATCTACATTTCTTTTTAAAATCACTAATAATTCTATCCACCTAGTCTCTGCAGCAGACAATGTAATGAAAAAGGTTGGCAAATCAAATTGTCCTATCATTGCCATTATCTTTTTTTTCTCACCTTCCCAATGAGCTGATTGGCTGACCGAATCCCTTTTGAAACACGGTAGCCTTCATCGTGAAGAATCAAGCTGCTCATGTGATCATCACTTAAAGCATTAGCTGCTGTAATGCTGCGAGGAGCGGTATGCTTACGGAGACATATGGAAGTGTTGCTTCTAATGTTAAACATTTCTAATTTTTCATAGGAAAAAAAATGTTATCGGTTCTGCAACCTCTCCTATCAAAGTTCCTAAGCTCAGATCTTACAATAGTCGAATAACTAATCGAACACTTCCTTTTGTTGCCTGCGAAGACAGTTGGAAAAGACAATTCCACTGCATCCTCATCTCCAATTAAATCAAGGGGTCGTTGGCCTTCGCCTGGTGCCATTTGTATTCTTTGCATATTAATATTTTCAATTTGAATACTATCTAATAATGTTTCTTGCCCACCTGAATTAAGCTCTTCTACTTCTACATTTTCTTGGGCTTCCTGCCTCTCAGTATTCAAAACATTATTGAGAAGAGCATTGTCTTCATCTGTTGCAAAGAATGGTATACTCTGAGGAGCTGATGAAAGAGAAGACATTCTTTCTTCGTTAACAGATATTCCATTCTTCTGATAAAGTTCTGTTGACACTAAAAAACGAATGGCGTTTATAATTTTAAGTGGTCTAATGGTTTCAGCCATGAAATCATGGTTATATTCCATTCCATTCTACGTTTGAGGTGAAGCTGAACAACCTCGGCTTCATGAAAAGCCCTTGGGAGTGAAGTAACGACATTGGCGGTTGGAATTGGGACATTAACAACAGCTCCTTTTATTGCACTCTGACGCTCATGCCCTAAAGATTTTATTATCATAAATGGAAGTCGCGTAGCTATTAGGCGTTCTTCCAAAGGTGTAAAATCTTGCAAACAGTGTGGAAGATTCGGAAAATCTAAGCCATTTACAATAGCATTTTTTTGGCAATTTACCAGATTTTATAGTGCGGCTACATGTTTTACAAAACTTGTAAACACCATATTCAGATGGAGAGAATGTTGACAAATACAAAATCTGTGTGCTATTCGGATTGTTCTCAATAATAATTTGAGAGCGAAGGCTGTCCACTTGGTGTGGAAACCAAAGGGCCCAGTTTAACTAATCTATTAAAATTATTTAATTGGAGATCTATTAAATGAGTTTCTCGTGTGATATTCGGCTGCTCCATTGCACTGTGAAGGGATTCTTGACTAACTGCTATATTTCTTCTAGCATTTTGTCTATTCATCGTATTTATTCTTTGCTCTGCTAACCTACGTAAGCGATTACTGCGTATTCTAGCCCTTCGAACTCTATCTTGTTCTCTAATTAATATAATATTTGCAAGCTCACGGTGACGCAAAGACCTAGTTCTTCTGTTGCGTACCTGTTCTGAATGTCTAAAATGTATATCCTGCCTACGTTCTGCTCTACGTAATGAGTTCACTAGCTGTTCTTGTTCTCTTACTGTAATAATCGATCGCCTTTGTGAGTGAGCTATTGTATTTTGTCGCTGTTCAATACTCCTAACTTCTGAATTTTGCCTACGTGTTGCCCTACGTAAAGTATCAGCTGATTGTTCAAGCTGCATAAGTTCAGTGTTCGTTCGTCTTCGTTCATGATCGGCAGTATTACGCTCTTGCTCTACTTGGCTAAACTCAGGATTTTCTCTACGTCTTGATCTACGGGAAGTATCTGCCGATTGTTCAATTTCCCTTATTGCCGGGTCAGTTCGTCTTCTCGCGTGATCTATAGTATTTTGTCGCTGTTCTCTACGCCTTATTTCAAGATCTTGTCGATGAGTATTTCTACGTGATGCATCTCGTTGCGAAATAGCAAAAACAACATGCTGCGAAATAGCAAAAGCAACATTAAGAACAGAGCATGAAGCAAATAGATGAAATGTAACGGGACTAGCCGAACATCATCATAGTGTACACTCACTATATTTCATCTGCTTTATGTCTCCTCAGTTCAGTTCACTTTAAGCGAAGAGAGCGTACAGACGAAATGAATTCATTAAAGAACAACTTAAATATACATATGTATATATGTACATAAAACCGCTGTCTTATTATTTGTAATATAATATTATATATAATATAATATTATTGACTGCCTGCTATATAATTTCAATAAGTTATGGGCCCAGGCATCGACAAATAATAAAATGTATCGGGTTTATTAAATGTGCTTATATATATGTATATACATACATATATTAATATACACTGTACCACTTAAGTCACCGTACCCCCTGTTCGTTTTCACATAACACGTTTTCACATATAACTTAGTCAAATTTTGATATAAAAAAAAAGTTTTGATGGCGGTTGATAAAGTGATCTATTAACTACACAATAGCATTTTAATAATAGTAACATTTTATTTTAGTCTAATATTATAACTAAAAAACAAAAAATATTCACATTTTCGCCTCCACAAAAGTCACCGTACTCTTACTACTAATATTAACTAATTAACTATAGGAATGATATTACTAATTTAAATTACAAACTTAGTATCTAGTAAGATATCCCTTCATTTTAATCACCTCTCGGAGGCGACTAGGCATTGACATCACTAGTTTTTCAATATAGTCATTGCCAAGTGCGCACCACTCTTGATGTAATGCCTCTCTCAGCAGGTTTTTGCTAGTGATGTGGTGCTTTCGGACTTTTATTTCAAGCATATTCCACACATGCTCTATTGGGTTTATGTCGGGACTCTGTGGGGGCGTTTCCAATAAATGTGGCGTGTTGTAGGCGAGATAGAGACGGGTATTCATTGCTTTATGTTTAGGGTCGTTATCTTGTTGGAAGTAGAAGTCTGACCCTATACCAAGTTTCTCAGCACTGCTTTTCAAATTTCTTTTGAGGATATCAATGTAGGTATGTTGGTTCATTTTCAGGACCTATAGTGGACTGTCCAACATGGTAATGCACCTATTCCCTTTTCCCGATACGTGAAGTCATGGATATAGGGCCAAAAAGGTGATCTGCTGGCATGACCACCATGGTCACCCGACCTTAAAATCCTTGAAATCACTTGATTATTGCCATTCTAACCCATGATTCTAACCTGATGACGCGATTTTAGTTACACATTTTTGGTAGCTTGCCACAAAAACATTTATTAAAAATTATTCCGTATTGCTACAAAAGCCATTATTACTTCATTTTAAAGAGAATTGAATGTAGAATAATATAAAAAAAAATTAAGGCTCGAGCTCTGATGGTTTAGATTTTATTGAGCATTGACGGTGAATGTAAGGGGGGGGCGCTAACCTGATGACGCGCAGTGTATATAGGTTATCGCAAAACAGTTTGTTGCTGCTTGCTGTCCGTCTTAATTCAGTCCAACAACAACAAAACCGCTGCCACTAGTGCAACATGTCTTAGGGACAATACAACTTGTTCGACTCGAGCTCGTATTAGTTGTGTCCAACATGCTGGTCCCGTCTTCCTAACTACACAATTGCAACTCGACTGACAAACAAGTTTGTTTTGACGTCATGCACATTAGTATAGTCGTTCGCCCGACGTTGCCCATCGAACCGTAACTAGTTTCTGTGACAGTCAACAAATCCTTTCGGATTGTTGCGTCAAACATGTTCCGGCTCGACCTCTGTTCGCCGCCGTACAACCGTTCGAAAACACACTTCAGTGACCAGTTCGATCATGTATGATCGCGTCCAGTGTGTTAATGTTTGACATGCCGTGACAGCTTGTATTATTGTATTGTATTGTATTGTATGGTTCGACCCAGCGCGTTGGCTCAGCCGCCTACGTCACTGTCGTTAAAGAATGTCGTTCGATACGGCTGTCTGTAGCAGTGTTTAAAAAACTGCGAACAGTTTTCGCAGTTCTGTTATTGCTAGAACTGTTGCTGCGATCATTTTCGACAGTCGCAGTCGCAGCAAAAGCTAAAACATCCCTGCAAGCATTTGGAAGACTGTTTTAACAGAAATCGTCTTGAGGAGTCTTTTCTGAGTCGCCTTGATGATTACAAAATGATTCATCTCATGAGCGACTCATAAATGACTCATAAATGACACTTCTATATGCTCAAAATATGATTGGTTGAGAATACAAAAAACATATGATTAAATTATGACTCGAAAAAGAGTCATAAATGATTAAAAAGACGAGTCATAAGCGACTCATCATCAGGAAGAGTCGCGGCTAGGGTACCATTTTCTCCCGACGGGGGAGTCATTCATGATCAGAAAATGAGCGCATATATGACTATTTTCAATCAGTGCGCGACTCATAAAAGACTCATTTATGCTCTGTTAACATCAAAAATGCTTGCAGGGATTTCTTGATCAGCAGCACAGCGCTTCGGGAATCGACAGCTTCGGCAGTTTTGAGAATGCTAAAACTGTTGATGTGTGAACTGGCGACAGTCGCAGTCGCAGCAAAAGCAAAAAACAATTCTTGATCAGCAGCGCAGCGCTTCGAACTGCGTTCACTGGCGACAGTCGTAGTCGCAGCTAGAGCAAAAACTGTCGACTGCCGAAAAGCACAGCACAGCACAGCAGACAGCTTCCATGGTTTTTGCTTTGCTTTGTTTTGGTAACTTTTGTAACTGTAATTGCCGAAGTCACTTGCGACATACTTTGTAGCAATGAAACAGATCGTAGGCGTAGTCTTGTATTAATGTGCATCCGAGCATCAGCAAAAATGTCGCGTAATAAACAATGTGATGTTTGGAAGTATTTTGATACCAATGAGGAAGGGGACTTTGCTACATGTAAAACATGCAAAAGCAAACTTAAAACCAATCGAATTTCAAATTTAAGAGCTCATGTTGTCAATGTACATCATTTGAAAACGACTCCTCCTTCCGAACTGTCGGAAAACTCTTCTATTTGTTCGTCGTCTACAATTATACGAAAAAAAAAAAAATTAAAATTGAAATGAACAAAAAGCAACTAATAAGGTCATTACACAAAATTGCAAGAAATCTTTAGAGATTGTTGCTAATAATCTACGCAAAGACATGAAAGATGAATTGAAAAACAAATTACTTTCACTTGAAATTGACAGTGCTTCGCGGCTATCTCGAAACATTTTTGGAATAAGTGCTCAATTTATTAGCGAACTGGAAATAAAATCCCGTATTTTAGGTATGGTCGAACTAAAAGGTATCGGATGTAGCACAAGCAAAAGCCTCGCTATGGAAATTATTAAAATATTAACAAAATATGAAGTAAATCTAAAGCAGATTGTATCAGTTACGTCTGATAATGGCGCGAATATGCTTAAAGCAACGAAAATATTGTCTGTTGTGTCCGAAGAAGAAATCGAAGAAAATGAAGTTTACAGTAATGACGAATACTTAAAAAAAATCGATCTCATAGAAGAAATGCCAGAGATGACATTGGGCAATATTTAAGTTTGTCGCTGTGCTGCTCATACTGCGTAGCTTTGCGCCCTAGATGTGACTAAATTTTCAGCCATCACAAAATACTTATTCACTTGTCGTAATTTGACGAAATATATTCGAAAACCATCTAACGGATTTCGTGAAAATTTTGAATTTAAAAAACTGAAGATGCCTCAACTGGACTGCCCAACTAGATGGGGTTCAACGTACACAATGATTGAAAATTTAAAAGCAGCAAAGGACGTGCTAATGAAAATTGAATCAATTAAAAATAAGTCCGCGGATGAGAATTTCGAAATTGACGACTCCTTTTGGGAGTTCATTGATAATTACACTCTCATTTTTAATCCGCTACAAAAAACTATTAAAATATTTCAACAGGAGCAATTACATTATGGTAATTTTTATGCGCAGTGGCTAAAGTGCAAAATATGCACTCAAAAAATTATGCAAGATGCGACCCAGTCACTTACGAAACAAATTGGTGAAAAAATATTGGAATCTTTTAGAAAACGTACAAATACTTTAATGCGCAATGATAGTTTAGTTGCCTGTTTATACTTGGATCCTCGGTTTCATCATACCATTTCATCAATAGAAAGAAATGAAGCTGTAAAATATTTGAAATCTTTATGGGATCGGATAGTTGAGGTCAATCAAGGCGTTGTTGCGGGCTTTACAACTAATTCAACTTCCTATTATTCCAACGTTGAGTTTTATGACATTGAAGATGAATTGTTAAATGAATATTTAACACACGATATTGAAGTCAAGGCTAGTAGCACAACCGATGTACATGCGAAAATTGAAAATTTGCAGCTTTCCTTTGTCAGAAGTGATGCACACATTTTACAATTTTGGAAAGAGAAGCAGCTCACTGATCCCGAGCTATATGCATTAAGCAAAGTTTGTTTAGCAATACCACCCACTCAGGTGTGTACTTGTCTACAATTTTACTTGTTGAAAAAACTGAATATTAAACTCCCAATGAAACACAGCTTTATACGACTTTCTGAACTTGTATTTCACTTTTTAGTTTAAGCACTTATCGGCAACACCCACAACCACAACTTGCTTGTACAAAATCTGAATTCAAAGAGATGCAAATAATATCAAGTGTGACCTGACTTCATGTTCATCAAAAATACTTAATCTAGTATTTTAGAGAATGTGATTTTTGAAGGAGGAATACGGGTATTCCAACAGGCCCCCTCAAAAATTACATTATTAAAAAAAATAAAAGAGGTACATTCAAAAGATACTTAATAACTAATTGCTGTGGTTGGCGTGCCATCTGGGAAATCTTATATGATCCAGCATTTACTCTAAGGATACAGGGAAAACCCAGAAAAACCTGTATCGGATCATCTTAGAATTGTTTACAAATAAAAATTCAACAATTAAAACAGAATGTAAATAAAAATTTTAAAAATATTCTTTGGCATCAAAGAAACTGTTAGTTTAATCATCCTCCAAGAGTCCCAACTTCCTTCGGAATTCTACGAACTTTCCGACTGGCAGCGGCTTCGTGAAGATATCAGCAATTTGGTTCTCTGTAGGAACATACTCGATAAAAATAGTATTAATTTCAACTTGCTCTCTAGTAAAATGATATTTAATATCAATATGCTTAGCTCTCTTATGACATGAGGGGTTATTCGCTATACTAATACAGCCCTGATTATCTTCATAAATTTTAATAGGACTTTCTATTTGTATAAATTAGAAAATCTTTAAGTCTTTTAATTAAAAAAAACCATCATTTATTTCTGTGAGTTGAATTAGAACTAACTTAAGAGTGATTTACAATGTTTTAATGAAACCTATGTTATGCCGGCGTCGCTGCTGACGTCGCTGCGCCTGTTGCTACCGCTGATGTCGTGCCTTGCTGCTATTGGTTGGTGATCGCCATTGGTCAATGCTGCCGCCGTGGAATTGCACTTGTTGTGCAATTCGCAGAGTGTCGTCTTGCATCCGTTGGTCCCACGGTTAATGGCCTAAAGAGTGCGTGATCAGCGCACGTGGCCTTTGCCTCGTTCCCTCTGTAGTCTGCACCTAATGGGTGGTGCATTTTTGGGTGTCCAGTTACTGTCGCCGGTCACACGGTGGGTTGCTGATAATGTTGGGTCAGCTTGCTTTGGCTCTTACGCAACTTATGTTGTTTTGGCTAAGTTGCTTATATGTTGCTGCATATGTTGTTGTTGTTTTATTTGGGTTTGACATACAGGGTGTTAACTCTTCCCCCTTTAAATGCGACCGTCCTCGGTTGCTACGTAAACTCCAGCTGGTGTGCTGTCGGTAACCATTTGCTTGTTGTCTAGAGTCTTTCTTTTGATTCTTTTAACGAGTTCGATGAATAATCCCATTATAATTAATAATAGGATGCTGAGTGACGTGTAGCCGATAGTAGCCTGCACAGTCCCTTTGTCTCCTAGTTTCTCCAGAATTTTGGTGTTGTTGGTATTTAGTTCTTTTACCATTTGTAGTGATAGCACTTCGTCCAGCTTGGTTTTCTCTGCTGTTAATTGGAACACTGGGGGTTCTGGTTCCGCGGCTCGTGCCTCTTCTGTTTTGTAGGTCGTTTCGCCGATCCTTACTGTAGAGTTGCGGTATTGTATAAGGTATGTGCCTTGGAGTTTATATGTTTTGTCATCCAGTGTGACTGATCCGTTGAATCCGTTCAGCAAAAGGGTACCCGGAAGTATTTTTTCGAAGTCCGGAACGTGTTGATTGTTTATAATGGTGCATTCAGGTTTTTTAAGATTAAGCAGGGCATATAGACAGGTATCATTACTTAGATTTAATAGTTTATCTCTATTACATATTGTTCTTTCATTATGATTTTCACAAGGTTCTTTTATTGCAAATGTTACATTATTATTACATTCTATTAAATTCTCGAATTTTATGTCATTTATGATTTTGCCATTTTTTATTGCTTTAACTTTAAGAGTTTTACATTTGTCTGTACTAATCATGGGAATACTTATAATATAAATTAAATTTTTCCCATTTGTGGCTAGTTTTACTTCAGCAAATTCTAAGAGTTCTTCTATGTTAAAAAACAGATTATTTTCTTTTGTAAAAATTTCTTCGATTACTTTAGTTTCTACTGCTGAAAAAATGAATGAATTAATAGTATTTGTTTTTTGCCCATGTTATTGCTAGTAGGATATTAGTTATTTCCTCTTTTACTAGTTGAATTTTGTATTTTAGGACATTTGCTTTTTGGTTAATAACCTCTTCTGAATTTTGCGTTAATTTTATGATTTTATTAGTAATATTACCTAATTCATTAATTTTTTCGTTTATTAAACGATTAATAATAACTTGCTTATTATTATTCTCCAATTGTTCGTTTATCTTATTTATAAGAATTTGATGATCATGTTGATCTGGGTTTCCTGCCAACCATTTCCATGCTGTTCCTATAGCTTCAATAGCTCTTTTAAATTTGAGTTGAGGTCTAAGTCTTCTCAAGTCGTTTTTGATTTGGGATAATTCATACGAAATGAATGGGTGAAGGGAATGATCTGTAGGAAGTGAGTGTAGTGAGTCGTTCAATGATGAGTAAATTTCGCTGTATTTGTCTAGATCAAATATATGGATGATTTTGAAAGTGCTGTCTTGTTTAGCTGCCAATCCTGTGACTATTGAGATGATTTGCGAATTGGAATAGTCGAGGACAGTAGTTGTCCCCAAGCATGTTGGTAAAATGATCCTGTAAGTTAAGTTCGAATATTATTTTTGTGAACTATTTTGCCTGAAACTGTTTTAATAGTTGAATTCGTGTTTTCTGCTACTATTTCTTTTTTGTATCTGGGTGTGAGTTTGGAGCCTAAACGTTTATTGATTTTAACATGTATTATATCTCCTGGTTCGTAGTTTCTCATTTCATTCTTGTTCTTATTATGGTATTCTAAATCGGCTTTTTGTTTGGCTAGGATTTTGTCTGATATTATTTTTCTATTTTCTGCTGTTTTCTCTGGATTGTTAGGAACTGCTGTGCCAAGAAACGTATCAATTGGTTTTTTTCCGGTTACTGAGTGGTAAGAAGTATTGTATTCTTGTACTGCCTTAAAAAGTGTGTCTGTGAAGCTCATATCTGTGTTGTCTTTTTTTAAACATGTCATTATTTCTGATAAAGTGGAGTGAAATCTTTCTATTTGGCCATTACTTGTTGAATTATAGGGTGGTGTTGTGTATATTTGGATACCAAGTTGATCTTGTAGCAAGAATTTTATTGAGGCTGAATTTAGGGCTTTTTCGTTATCGATTATGATAACTTTCGGCATGCCGAATGCTATTAGTATTTCTCTAAGCGGAATTTTTATATCTTCTGCAGCTCTAGATTTTAGGACTTTGACTTGAACGTATTTAGAGAATTTATCAATGCTAGTTAATATGGTGTTTTTTTCTGTCATGTAGATATCAATGTGAACGATTTCGCCTGGAAATTTTGGAATTGGTGTTGCTTGAATTTCGGAATTTGGGGGATGTCTATCGTATTTTGACTCTTTGCATGTCAAACATGATTTAACGATTTCTTTCACTTTTTTAGATAGTTGTGGGAAAAATGATTTTTCTAAAATTTGCGCTTTATTTTCAAAAGCGTTCCTGTGAGCTCGTGTGTGTTCCTGAGTAATTATTTCGTTCTGTACATTTATGTCGGTGACGTCCTCTACTTTTCTCTGAGTGTATCTAATTTTATAAGAGGAGAAATGGGTTGGGTAAAATTCCTGTATTTTTCCCATAATATGTTCGGGAGTAAACAGCCCGTTAACAATTCTTGGGTCAAGTCGTTCTTTGAAGATGTCGATTAGCTCTTGTTCTGTATAGTGTGGTCGAGTTACTATGTGTCTGTGATATGTGGGGAATGGTATTTGAAATTGGTAATCAGATTTTTCGCCAATTAATATAAAAATTTGATTTTTAAACACATTGATGGGAACTTCCATTGAAGGGATTAAGTTGTGCGATGAGCTTTCATCGCTCATGATTGTAGCTTCGATACTGTGGCTTTCAGTTACTGGATTCCTTGACAACGTGTCTGCTACTACGTTAGTCGTTCCTGGTTTGTATTTAAGTTCGTAATTAAATTCTTCTAGATAGCTCTTCCAACGTTTTAATTTTCCGTTGTGATTTTTGTTACTAAGAGCAAATGTAATGGGTTGATGTTCTATTGTCTTTTTTTGACTGTCCGACATGTGTTCGGCTCGAACTTTTATATTGTTAATCGCTTGCGCGGGTAATTGTCTAATTCGAATTTTAGTGTTAGTGTTTACTATCAGAATATCATTTCGCACATCTATAACAACGTTAAGTTGTTTCATTGTATCGTTACCTAAGATACCATGAAAAGTTTTTAGTGTAGGTAGTACGAAAAATTTTATTGGGGTGTCGTTGAGACTAAACAAGTTAAGAAAAATATGATGTGTGATAGCTATCTGTCCGGCAATTGTGTTGGCAAAGAATGTGTCTTGATTTTTTTTTGGATGTGTTGCAAAAGATGGTTGGATATAGTTTTGATTAGAGCCTGTGTCAATGAGGAAATTCAATAATTTGCCGTCCCTCGTTTTGCACTGAAAATATGGCAACGAGGAACGATTTAAACTAAAAAATTTATGTCCGAGGTATCTGTTATTTGATTACCATCATTTGGAGAGCTTTCACCATCATATGGTAGATCAGTAATACCATGCTCTTCTATAGCAGTGTTGTAACTTTGTTCGTTCATGTAACTCGAATAAGCTTCCGAGTAAGCTTCGGCGTATGCAGTTGCATAGTCGTCGGCTTCGTTGATGACCTGTTCGTTCGTGTTCAGTCCTTGGACTTCCCCTGTGTTTATATGGAATTGTCGTTGAAATTTATTTGGGGTTTGGGCTATTCTATCAGATAAAGGTCTTTTATAGCGTTTTGATTATTGTCTGGTCTGTTCATGTAATTAATATTTCGAGTTCTGACCGATGGATCGACTTCCATTGGTTGTACAGCGGGTTGTGGTTTAGGGGCTATTGGTCTTGGTGGTGCATTAAAGAAGTGTTGCGGTTGTTGAAATAGTTGCCTTTGAATATTTTGAGGTTGCGAAAAATTAGGTTTTGATGAGTAATATAAATTGGGGTTGAAATTGGTCCTATTCACGACAGGTAGATTATTAGAGCGGAATGGTTGTTGGGTAATTTTAGGTTGTTGATAATTCCGCGCTGGTAGAGTGGGTGGTTTAACGGAATGTACGGAGTTCCGTATGGATTGATTTTCTATTAATCGACACAAATGTAGCGCATGCTGTAGATCTGTTGGCTCTTTAATAGCTAACAATCTAGGTAAATCTCCATTGAGACCCCTTATGAAAGTATCTAAGGCCTTATCTCTGTAGATCTTGGTGAGCACTCTAAGTGTTTCTAAAGATGAATCATGGTTGTTTATTTGATTCAGAATTAGAGACAGGTGATAATAGACGGTTTGGTAGAACTCGTCTGTTGATTGTCCACGTTGAGTGAGCGTGTACAATTGATATTCCAATGTCTTAAGATCTCTGCGGTCAGCAAAGTGATCTGAAAGACACTGAGATATAGCCTTCCAGTTTAATGGAGTATTATATGCCTCCAAAACGGCATCGGCTTCGCCAACTATTTTGCTACGTACAACCAATAAAATCCCGTAATGTTTTGGCGTTCCTTGTGTAGCAGAATATGCTTCGAATATCCTATCTACACTTTTACGCCATGATGTAAATTCGGTTCTTTTCCCAGAGAAATCTTTTAAAAATTTTACAACGTCCGGTAATCTATCTAGTTCGTTAATCTGTCCCATGTATTGGGGTAGAATAAGCATTTCATGACCTTTTTCTGACAAAATTTTCCTAACATATCTTTCTACAGTGTTTTCTATACATCTTTGAGTTATATCTTGGTTTGTCGTTGACTTTGAACTGGTCGATGGAGAATTGTCGTCTGGGGGTGGCATGTTGAGTTGAGAAAATGCTCGTGTAAGGTTATCAATGGTTTGGGATAGGTTAGGACAGGTTTTATCGAAAGTGAAAATTTTGTTTGAGTTTATGAGGATAGGAAAAAAAATGGGGGTGGTATGGCTTAGAAATTTTCTTAATTTACTTTTGAATTTGTTTGGTATGTTTGATTAATTAGTTTTCTTAAACTATTCGTTTTTAAATTGTTTGTTCTTTTGTATTCAAGTTTTTCTTGACTGATTCTTAAATTGTTTACTGTATTTGATTAATTATTTGCCTTAAAATATAATTTTTTTCAAATTGTTTGGTGCACTTCTAATGCTTGATTTTCTTACGATATTACTCTTCGAGTTGTTTTTTTTTCTTCTTGTATTTAAAATTTTTTTGAATAAAACTTAATTTCTATGCTTACAATATTATTTTCCACATTGGTGCTTCCTACGCTGATGTCCCGGATTATTCCCTTTTGTCCAATCCCACGTTGGGCACGATGAAGATTGGTGACTCGAGATCCTGTCGGCACATACACAGTTGCGTAGTACTCTACGAACGGAATCTATAGAGTTGTGGAAAATATTGGTGCTTCCTACGCTGATGTCCCGGATTATTCCCTTTTGTCCAATCCCACGTTGGGCACGATGAAGATTGGTGACTCGAGATCCTGTCGGCACATACACAGTTGCGCAGTACTCTACGAACGGAATCTATAGAGTTGTAGCACTTAATTTTATTTATTTTTTTTGTGTTTGTTTCACGACAGTGAAAATAAACCGTTTACTCCGTTTATATAGATACAATCTTCGACGAGAACGCTGTAGCTGCCGTGCAGGTACTTTTGGTGATACGTCCGAATGATCTTTGTTTAAACGGTTGTCGCGTTCACTAAGTCACTGGTTTAAGAGGATCTTTCGCGAACAGCAGCTAAGTAGGTGCTCTATTTTTCGACGCGTAAACTTTTATGCGGTTTAAATTCACTGTCCCTGCTCGGGCGCCAATTAGAAAATCTTTAAGTCTTTTAATTAAAAAAAACCATCATTTATTTCTGTGAGTTGAATTAGAACTAACTTAAGAGTGATTTACAATGTTTTAATGAAACCTATGTTATGCCGGCGTCGCTGCTGACGTCGCTGCGCCTGTTGCTACCGCTGATGTCGTGCCTTGCTGCTATTGGTTGGTGATCGCCATTGGTCAATGCTGCCGCCGTGGAATTGCACTTGTTGTGCAATTCGCAGAGTGTCGTCTTGCATCCGTTGGTCCCACGGTTAATGGCCTAAAGAGTGCGTGATCAGCGCACGTGGCCTTTGCCTCGTTCCCTCTGTAGTCTGCACCTAATGGGTGGTGCATTTTTGGGTGTCCAGTTACTGTCGCCGGTCACACGGTGGGTTGCTGATAATGTTGGGTCAGCTTGCTTTGGCTCTTACGCAACTTATGTTGTTTTGGCTAAGTTGCTTATATGTTGCTGCATATGTTGTTGTTGTTTTATTTGGGTTTGACATACAGGGTGTTAACTTATATTAACGCAATTGAGAAGAGATTTTAACCACAAGGATTCTCTCAAATAAAGCCATGTACTCAGCTTCAGTAGATGAAGCTGCTACTGAATTCTGTTTTTTCGTATTCCACCAAATTAAATTTGAATCAAACATTTTAAATAAGTAACCTGTTGTACTTTTTCTATCAACTTCATCACCTCCCCAGTCAGAATCCACATAGCCAACTAATATCTTTTCAATTGTTGCGTTTCTTTTAAAAACTAATTTCATATTAATAGTTCCCTTTAAGTATCTAAGAACTCTTTTTAAGCACTGCCATAACTCAGCATTATTTTTGCTATTATATCTACTTAAAATGCTAACAGCTGTAGATAGATCTGGACGAGTACAAAGCATTATGTACATTAAACAACCAACGAGATTACGACACGGTGCTTTACAGTCCTCATCTGAATTGAGTAACTCATAGTTCAATTTATTTGGTAGGGGAGTACTAACGTAATTACAATTTTCCATGTTAAATTTATTTAGAATTCTTTCAATATATGCAGCCTGACTCAGGCATATTTTGTCCTCATATGTTTCTATTCTTATCCCTATAAAATGTCGGATTTCATTTAAGTCAGTCATTCTAAATTTCTTGTTTAAAAAACTTTTAAAATTAATCATTCCTTCCATATCTCCGGTAGTTATTACCACATCATCAACATATAACAATACATATATGTTTTTCTTGATGTCACCTCTTTCTAGGATATATATACAGCGATCTACCGGAGAATTCACAAAACTACATTCTTTTAATGCTTGCTCAAACACTTGGAACCAGCATCTAGCGGCTTGTTTGAGCCCGTAAATTGCCTTATTCAATTTACATACATATCCAACATTACAGGTCACCCCCTGAGGAGGTTGCATATAAGTTAATTTACCATTAATTAAAATTGATAAAAAAAATATAATTGGATTTTTATGCGAAGATTTATTTTATTGATGTTTATTCTTTCGACTCCAATTAGCAACTAATTTACTTAAATCAAATCTATCCCTAACAAACTGTGGCTTTAGCGGCAGCGACGTTGGCTGCGCTGTCGTCTTCGGTGTCATCGGCCTGTTGGGCAACTTGGAGTTGCGCGTGTTGTTATTCTTCTTGGAATTATGCAGACCGAATCGGCGTGTGCAGGAAATGCATCAGCCGCTAGGTCAGCAATTTCTTATAAGCTGAATATGATATTTTTGTTTATGATATTTTATTTTGTTGTGAATTTATTTGTCGTTAACTTATATATTTCCTCCTTCAGTGTCCCATTTAGGAAAGCTGTTTTAACATCCATATGATGTACCTTCAAATTATATTGGACTGCAAGTGATAGTAAAAGTCGGAAACTTGCAATCCTAGCAACGGGAGCAAATGTTTCATCATAATCGACTTGGTACTTCTGGGTAAATCCTCTTGCAACTAGTCTAGCTTTATATTTTATAGGGGCTCCTAATTCATCATACTTAACGGAAAAAACCCATCTACTGTCAACAATATTCTTGTTTTCTGGCTTTTGCATTATTGTCCATGTAATATTAATGTCATGCGCATTCAACTCTGTTTTAATGGCTTCCTCCCAGTCTTTATTATCATTTCTATGTTTAATTTCATCAAAAGAATTTGGAACGTCGTTAAAGATTGTATGAGCATTTAATATATATTTATTTAGGCTGTCATAATCTTTATTATAAGATATGCGAACCTTGGCCTTAATTCTTTCACTCTTTCTACATGTTTCAGTCACATCTTTTGGCTGACCAGTGCTCTTAAAATTCGTATTTTTATTTTGAATATTTGAATCCTTACTATCATTCAGGAAATTTAACTGATCACTTTCCTTATTGTCATTCGGGAAATTTGACTGATCACTTTCTTTACTATCATTCGGGAAATTTTCAGATTTTTCGGCTCTTGAATAAACCATGTTGGTCTCGTCGACAACAACATCCCTTGCTACAATAAATTTTTCTTTGTTTGTATCCCATAATTTAAAACCACTTGGTTCATAGCCCACAAGGATAGCTTTGTATGATTTTTCATCAAGTTTTCCTTGTTTTGTTTTATTGTGCACATACACAGTTGAACCAAACACTCTTAAAACTTTTAAGTTGGGTTTTCTATTGTGCCACATTTCATACGGGGTCTTTCTGTTATCATCAAGAGCTCTGCTAGGAGTTCTATTGATCAAATATGTTGCAGTTAGCACTGCTTCACCCCAGAAACTTTTGTCTAATTTTGCACCATTTACCATCGCACGGGATTTTTCGGTAATGGTTCTTATCATTCGCTCAGAAACACCATTTAGCTGTGGTGTATGAGGCACAGTCAAATGATAAGTTATTCCTCTTTCCACACAAAAAGCACGCATCTCATTTGACAGATATTCTCTGCCATTATCAATATACAGATTAACAATTTTGCAATTAAAATGCGCTTCACTCTTTGCTACAAAATCTCGAAACATGCTGAATACATCTGATTTGTACTTTAACAAATAAGTCACACAGTAGTGAGTAAATTGATCTACAAAGATCACATAATAATTTTTCTCATCTAGAGTTACTGGTGTAATTGGGCCACAAACATCTGAATGAATTATGAATAAGGGTCGCTTGACATAAGTTTTATCTTTGGATTTTCCAAATGGCAATCTAGCCTGTTTTCCACTTAAACACGATTCACAAATACCATCTGTTATTTCTAGATTTTTTAGTAGATTGCTGTCACTAAATAAATTCTGTCTCTTAATCTCTAATAATTTTCCATTACTTATATGACCTAACCTCTCATGCCATAAACGATAATAGTTTTTATTCCTAGCATCCGCAGAGAACGCTTGGAATTTAATAATAGGAACATTATTGACTGTACTTGCGTTTTTCATCACTAGTACTCCATTTTTGCTTATAGAGACTCCATTAATGTCAAACATCACAGACATTCCAGCTTCTTGGAGTCTCTTCACTGACATCAAATTTCCAGCAGCTTCCCTGCAGTATAGGACATCCTCCAATATGATTTGGAAACCATTATGCAGCCGCACAATACCACGTTTAGTGGCATATATATATTCTCCTTGTTTGGCCACAGCAATTTTTAGTGGTGGCTCCAACTCGACACTGTCCGAATACAACGACTCATCATTTATGAGATGGTCAGTTGCTCCAGAGTCCAATATGAACTCATTTTTATTTAATATTGTTTTCACGTGTTGAAACATGAACGCAAGCCCGGGTTGTGATGTTGCCAATTTCGCTTGATTATTTTCTTTATTCGTTTCTTTTGAAATTCTTTTAAATGCGTAGCAATCCCTCTTAATATGACCTTCCTTTCCACAGTGATGACATTTTATATTATTTCTCGGTCTGCCCTTGAAAATTTTATTCGGTTTGGTCACCCTATTTTTAAAATTGCCTTGTGTGTGTGTGTACTTGTTGTTGTTGCTTTTATTTTGCACAACTACTTTCATCACTTTTCTACTAGTATCCCTATTATCATTATTAATTTTAATTTCATGATCTAGCAGCCTATTTTTCACAAAAGCTATTGTTAAGTTATCCTCTGATAACGTTTCTATTGCTGTGATAACTCCGTTGTAAGATGAAGGCAACGTAAGCAATAAATGTGACACCTTATCCATTTCCTCTAATTTTGCACCAGCAGCTAACAATTCACTAACTAACTCATCAAAGATATTGAAAAAATTCAGAAGTGGCATCTCACTTGATAGTTTTAGTGAAAGTAAACGTTTGCGCAACGCCAATTGCGAAGCCAAACTTTTGCGCTCATAAGTAGCGTCTAGACTGTCAAAAATTTGGCGCGTCGTTTTGTCGCTTGCCGCGAAATTAAGAAACGAGTCGCTTAAATTCTCAATAAGTGCACTTTTCGCACATCGCTCTGCCTTTTTCCAAGAATTGTCGACTTTGCTTGGCATCGGTTCATCAATTACTTTTAATATACAGTCTGTCAAGAATGAGTTGGCACACTGGGAAAAAATTTGATTTTTTGACTTTAGATGCAAATATCTAAGTCAATAATGCAAAAAAACAATTTTTTCAAAATGGGAATCTGTTTAATATTATTTCTTTAATTTATATATAAAAATAGAAAACAAAATATTCAATGTGTAACAAATAAATCAACAAAAACAAATATCACTCAGTAATAACAGTGTCAATAATGTGTTGGCACACTTTGTTTTGCACATCTGCGTTGGTCTTTTTCTTAGAAGTAACGGTATTTTACCGCTGTCTCTTCATATTCTCGCCATCTATGCACATATTCTTTCACACTTTTTGTCAATTGCTTCACAATGTTCGCTAGTTACGAGTATAATAACACATTTAATATTTTAAAAATATGCCTGGAAAGCGATTAAGCTTCGAGGTGGTGCAGCTCATCTATTACAACCACGAGATGGGCAAATCCGTTCCAGAATTGATGGATATGTTTTCTGTGCCCAGGAGAACGGTTTATAATGTGATAAACCGGGCCGAAAAGGAAAACAGGCTGCTTTCAAAGACGGGAGGAGGACCGAAAAAAAAAGCTAACTAACCGAGTAGAGAGGCTAATTCTAAGAAAGGTGAACGCTAATCCGCATATTTCTTCCAGAAGTCTTGCCAAAGAGGTGAAGGAAGAATGTGGCATCGATGTCTCACATGAAACGGTGCGCAAAGTCCTCTTACGGCATGAGTATAGTTCGAGGGTAGCACGGAAAAAGCCTTTGCTATCAGAAGCAAACATAGAAAAGCTTTTTAATTTTGCTGTCAACATGGCTAGTCACCCCGTAGAATATTGGGATGACGTCAGGGTATTACGCAAGCCAGGGTATTGAATGAGCCTGAAAACAAAAATATAATTCCGACTGTAAAGATAGGTACATTTTCTGTTATGATATGGGGATGTATATCAAGCAAAGGTGTCGGAGAAATTGCATTCATTGAAAACACAATGAATGCCGAGCAGTACCTTCAAATTTTAAAATCAAATTTGCAAACAAGTGCGGCCAAATTCGGCTTTATGAGCAGCAACAAGCCAAATCTTCAATTTTATCAGGATAACGATCCCAATCATAAAGAGATCAATGTCCGCACTTGGCTGCTTTACAACTGTGGCAAGGTGATTGACACTCCCCCGCAGAGTCTTATCCGATTGATCATGTGTGGGCATATTTGAAGAAAAAAGTTGGAAAAACTAATCCTAAGAGCCGCACACAACTAAAATCGGCTATAATTGAAGAATGGGAGAAAATCCCTCTTGATTTTGTTCAAAAATTAACTTTTTCCATAAAAAAAAACGCCTCCAACACGTTTTAAATGCCCAGAGAGGACATACTAAATATTAAAATAAATGTAATTAATCATAGTATAGATTTAATTTTAAGTTCAGATGCATAGAATGCAAGTGTGCCAACACATTATTGACACTGTTATTACTGAGTGATATTTGTTTTTGTTGATTTATTTGTTACACATTGAATATTTTGTTTTCTATTTTTATATATAAATTAAAGAAATAATATTAAACAGATTCCCATTTTGAAAAAATTGTTTTTTTGCATTATTGACTTAGATATTTGCATCTAAAGTCAAAAAATCAAATTTTTTCCCAGTGTGCCAACTCATTCTTGACAGACTGTATCTAACTCAGCAAATAATGCCCTCATTCTAAATTTCCAAATGGAATACTTTTCGCCGTCAAACGGCTTTATATTGCGCTTTGCCTTTTCCATTTTTAAATGTAATTCTGTCACACACACACACACACACACAGAGATATAAAGATGAAAGAAAAAGAGAGACAAAAAACTGCACGTGGAAATTGAATTTCACAATTAAGTTTAATTCCAATTTCAATTAAAATTTTTACTTCTCTCTATTAGTTATACTTTATTTTCTAAGAAAAGTCACAAATTCATGCCAAAGAAGTATTAGCATACTTTCTTGTGTTGCCCGACGTTTTGCTATATTGTAACGGTAAAGTCCCGTTTTTTTCCTTCTGTTTTATTCTATGCTTCTCTTATGCACAAACGCTTGAAAATATACGTTTAGCATAATTTTTTCATTAATTTCCCTAATAAATCATCAAAAATGGGCAGAGGGTCAAAAATTTCGTTGGGAACGCGAAAAATTATAATAAGTTTGTACTGCAAAAATAAATCCTATCGAGAAATTGCAGAACTCGTCGATAGGTCATTCTCGAGTTTGCGAAATGTTGTTAAACATTAATGTTGCAGCGGAAAAAAAAGTGGAACCAAACAGCCGAGCTGGCCGTTCTAAAAAATTTAGGCCACGCCAGGAAAGTCTTATTGTGGCCACTGTGAACCAGGAGCTAAGTTTTGCCCACAAACCGTGCGAAATACACTGAATAAGGCTGGGTCATGGCATGGTCATGGTTCCGCGGCGTAAACCTTTTATTTCAAAAGTAAATAGGGCGAAGAGGCTGGTCTTTGCCAAGATATACGTCCAGCCGGACTCATTCTGGAACAATGTAATTTTCAGTGATGAGTCCAAATTCAACCTTTTTGGGTCTGATGGCAACCAAAAAGTGTGGCGCGAAGCCAACAAAGAGCTGCAAGAAAAAAATCTCCGCAAAACTGTAAAACACGGCGGCAGAAATGTAATGGTGTGGGGATGTTATGCGGCATCTGGAGTTGGTCAACTAGCATTTATTGATGGAACCATGGATAAATATGGTTTCCTGGATATTTTGAATATTTTAACCCCCAGTGATGAGAAGTTGGGCCTTAATGAAACACAATGGCTTGTCAAACAAGATAGTGATCCCAAACACTCGTCATTTTTGGTGCAGAATTGGCTTATTTACCATTGTAAGCAGCTTAAAACGCCTCCTCAATCACCCGACCTTAATCCCATTGAGCACATATGGGCTTTACTAGATAAAAAAAATAAGGATGCACCATAGAACATCGAAGGATTCTCTAAAAACGGCACTTAGTACCGAATGGGAAAAAATATCTTCACAGGAGACATCCAATTTAGTTGGAAGTATGAGGAGACGCCTCCAAGCCGTAATTGAGGCCAAAGGTGGCCCCACAAAATATTAATTTTTATTTTAAATAATTTTTTTGTATATTGTTTTTAATAATGAATTAATTTTAGGCGTGAATTTGTGCCTTTTTTTTTAGAAAATGAACTATGTCTCATAGAGAGAAGTTAAAATTTTAGGTTTTTCTTGTATTAATTGAATAAAAATATATTGATAAACATAATCACATTTTTGTTATTCTTGCAATCCCAATGAAACAAATGTTATAGGTGCCTAAACTTTATGATTCTTGGTGTGCCAATACGTTTTTGGTCCACTGTATATACATATGTACATACAGTGGACTAGAGCTGTAAAACTATCGATGGCACTATCGATCTACCGAGTATTTATAGTTTTGCGTCGATATCGATTGTTTTTGTGTACTATCGATAGTGGTAATATCACTTCACATCACTTGTTTTTGCGCAATTTTGCAGGTCGACAGCAAATTTAGTAGGGTTGTTGAAAATATTTCAAAATATCTATATATCGATATTTTTTTTGTATAAGAAATATATTTATATCGGAATATTTTTTTTGCCCAAATATGGAATATTTTTTATATATTTGATATACTTGGTAATTGTCTCATAATGGTAACGCATCACTCTGATTTTAAAAATGGAACAGCCAAATGTAATTTGTGACTTAAAATAATAAAAACAAGTGGTAACACATCAAAGATGGCATCGCATATAAAAAACAACAATTTGATGAATTCAGAGGACCAAGGTGATACCTTCGAAAACGACCGTAATAGGTGAATTTTGAAAGTACACGGTGCGGAAAAGAGGGAACTTGAGATGTTTCGCAGTTTGCCACAAGCTTCTTGGGAAAGCAATCCTATAATTTTTTGAAAATTCTCATAAGGCCACTATGACAGTACTAACTAACTTGCTTGTTTGCCACTCACGAAGTCGTATGACGGATTCTCACATATTAGAATAATACTGGTCCTTATCATAAAAAATAGTTATTCTTATTATTCTTGTTTTTTTCTTTTTGGGTCGGATTGTAAATTTATTGTGGTAAATTTTTTTAAATATCGAAACTATCGATATATCGATATTTTTAAGTTGAATATCATATATCATATTGATATTTTTTTTGTTAACTTAAAATATCATCGATACGATTTTTTTTTTAAATATTCGACAGCCCTAAAATTTAGGTAAGAAATACAATTATAATTAAGAGGCATTAAAGTATGAAAATAAATGTTTATTTGTAGGTCAATTTTCGTTGGTGTTGGTGTTGGTGGCGGAAGAAGGATGAATAAATTTCTATTGAAAGATACACAGGGTAAGTCCCATTTTCCATCTAGCAACACAAGTGACTAATCTAAGTTTTGTATGCATGTGCTTTGCTAAGATGGGGAAGTCGGAAGATCATCGGTGTGGGGCTATTTCGACAAAATAAACAATGGTATGTCAGCAAAGTGTTGCTCGGCAAAATTTATAAGACCAGTGGAAACACCTCAAACTTATTTGACCACCTGAAGCGTGCGCATCCCGGTCTGTGTGTTAATGATTTGCCAATCCCTTCGCGCAAAATATATTTTTATGTTAGTACAACATATGAATCTACGTCAAAGCGCAAAAAAGACATCGATTTAGCACTTATAAAACTTGTTGCCCAAGGCATGCAACCATTATCTATAGTTGGGGATTGTGAGTTTCGCAACCTTTTAATTACTCGACCCACGATACAAATTACCGTCGCGGATTACTCTATCCAATGTCATGATGACAAATTTATTTCATGAGCAGAAACCTAAATTGCAAAATTTGCTAAGCAAAATTAATTACTTTGCCATCGTGATGGCGCTCTAGATCGAATGCACGGCGTGTGTGCGCTATGATGCACGACGCAAAATCTGGATATATTTGCATCCCAATCGCAACGAGGCGGACTTCGAGCGCATGCACCGCCAGAATCAAACGATTGTCAAGCAGAAGCAGAACGTCCCTGGCTAATGAATCTTATATGACAATCACATGCTCGTTTGTTACCAATACTTCCTGTCTTCGCCCTGCTGGTTTCTCAACAAATAAAATAGTTGATGAAACAAATCATTCTGCTAAGAATATAGCAAATTCCCTGCGGGCTGTTTGCAAAGAATGGGGCATTTTGAATAAAATAACGGCATTTTAAATAAAAATAATCTCAATGATCAAAGCGTGTGAGCTTCTTTAAAATAAAAGCATTTACCCTGCTAGGCGCACTCACTTAATTTAGTGGTGCAAGATTGCTTAAAGCTGGATTGCATAAAAGAATTACTTTAAAAATGCAAGTCCATTGTCGCGTTTTTTTCAAAAGTAGCACGATTACTTATAAGAAATTTAAAGATTCTCAACTGACGGAAACTAAATATAGTTTAAAACAAGAAGTTGTCACAAGATGGAATACTGCACTTTTAATGAAAGATAGAATTTTAGAAACACATGAAGCAATCAATAAAACACTTCTAAACTTATTGAAAGCGCCTCAACCTTTTACAGCTGATTCTAAAGTAACAGTATCACTAAATATTCCAATTACTTGTGGCCTCTTAAACAACTTGGAAAGTCGCACAAAAAATCTACTTACCGAAACTGGCCTTAAAGCTAATGAATTTTTAATTGATTGCGCAGTCAAAAGGCTGTACAAGCATGAAGAACGCACAGTAACTAGGATTTCAACATTAATTGATCCGAGGTTTCAGAAAGAGGGGTTCCGTTCGCAAAACAATGCCGAAAATGCTGAAAAACTTTTGATTGAAGTACTTATTTATCTGGGCAAGACTCCAGCTCCCACCTCAGAGCCGCCAACACCAATTGAGCAACCAAAGACAACACGACATCCTCTTACGAATGTAAATATCAACATAGAAAATTTGCCTAAGACCAAGCGCTCCGATGCAATAGTTGATTTACACCAATATATTACGAAACATCACTCCTCGGAGGATGTGGATCCCCTCAAATATTGGCAGGTATGTAGTTTAATAAAACATTTCTTTAAAAATATTTATTGTGTCCGCATTTTCAGCATAACGACAGTAGAATAAAAGATGTTATGCCGAAATATTTGTGCATTCCTGCTTCATCAATGGAATGAGTGCGAATGTTCTGCAAAGCTGGACAGATTATAACAAACCTAAGCATGTAGACATCCTCCTTTTTCTTCATCACAATTCTCGGATCTTGGCAGAAGACTGAAAGACCAAAATTTAATTGTAACTTAATTCAAACATGTTATGTTTTGTAATAGACCATGAAGGATCTCAGTACAGTCTGTCAAGAATGCGTTGGCACACTGCACTATGGGTAAAAAGCCCGATTTTTTGGCATAAATCCAATTTTTTTTTTCAGTATCCGCCAACTGTTTTGCTTTTCTCATTTATAATACCCCAGTAGATGTAAAAATAATTTTTATAAAATTTTCAAGACTGCTGTTTATGTTTTGAGCTTTGTCAAAGTCAGCTGATGCAGGCTTGCATGTGAAATCGAAACAAGTAAGAAAACTCTAGTCGAGAGTGCTCGACTAGATAATACCCTGAACTAGAGGTGGGCATGGGCTGGGTTTTTGTCGGGTACCCGTGGGCACCCGCGGGTACCCGTGGGTGTGGGCTGCAAAATCGAGTTTCGGGTTGGGTACGGGCGGGTGCGGGCTACGCCGCTCAATCCGCCTTACCCGAAATAATTTGGAAACATGAGAAGGCAATTGTGAAATGTTTAAATATTTTCAATTTTAATTGCAAATATTTTCTTTTCATAACTTCGTGTACACTATCGATTACGTTTATCATCGATTATCTCAATTACAATAATCATCACCATCTATTACAATTGTGATCACTAAAAAAAAAAAAAACGCGAAAGCAAAAAGCAAGTGAAAAAATAAAGAGAAGAAAACATTTCGGGCGGGCGGGTTGGTTACGGGTTGCAAAATTTTTGTAGCTTTCGGGTACGGGTAAAATCTTGCTCTTCGGCCCATGGGCTGGGTCGGGTTGGGTGTAAAATTTCGGCCCATGCCCACCTCTACCCTGAACCCAATGTTAATAAAATCTGTACTGTGATGGCAATCGCAAGTAACAGACTAATCGTTTTACAGAACACAATTGAAGTTTCAGTGTTGGATAATGTCTAAAATCTGTTAAGCATGTTCCTTTAGTTATTGCACCCACATAAATGAATGATAATCAATCAGACAATTACTATTTATCACCATAGCTTGAGAATACAGATATTTTTAAAATCATTACTCAATAGTGATGATACTTTAACATATGGATAAATCAGAAAGTATAGTTTAGAATGTATGCGTGTAACATTCAAAATGTACATATGTATATGTATATATAGTATAAATGTGGTTATGCATTGCCAAAAAAAAAAATAATAATAATAATAATAGATGGCGCTTATATTAGTTGAAATTCGAAAAATTTTATATTATTAAATATCATTAAAAATAGACCCAACAAATAGAAGTTCCTCGATTCACACGCATCACCTTAATTAACACAGACACTTCATAATTGTAAAAGAAATATATCAATACCACTCGAAGCTGCAATAGCCATAATAAATAAGTTCACTGCTAAAGCGCCATGTAGCAAGCTTAAGTTCCTAGACCATGCTAGGCTAGTTTTGAATGTACATGTGTGCATACATATAGGAAAACTCTTACCGCAGATGTCACGTGCTTTTGTTATTTGGGCAAACTTTCTGTTCATTATTTTCTGTTGACTTAACGGAATAAAATATAATTGAAGCAAAAACACTTTCAGAAATGATGCTATTAAATATTTGAAATTAAAAAAAAAAAAAAAAAAAAAAAACGCACTTATTCACAATTAATTAAACTAGCAACTGACTTCCAAAGGTATCAAATACAAAAGAATAAATAATAATAAAGAAAGAAATAATAAAAAAAAAAAAAATGTAAAAAAAGAAATTATGAATGGCTCAAGCGAGACTAGAACCTGCGACACCCACATTCGTTTCATCTGCCTAGCCATCTACACCACGGCTCATTTAAACGGCAGACTAGCGAAAACTAATGAAATTCGCCATATACGAAAAAAAAACAAAAGCAGTGGCTGAAAGTACAAATAAAATTCAAAGACAATTCTAACGCAATTCAAAAACAATTGTGATTCTTAGAATATGCACGCATGGCAACATAGAAAACGGCCCAAGATTTTTTGTGTGTATACATACATACATATGTGCACACGCATACGAAAATCGTTATTTTATTGTTTTAAAATTTTTTAAATATGTAATGGAATGTAATGAGAGTTTCAGCATATGATCCACATATTATATTTAACATTTTACGATTTGTTAGAAATCATAACTCTTACAATTAGCTTTACATGCACAAATATGTATGTATGTACGATCGCAGCCACACGCTGATCTACGCTTGTACACATATACATACATACATATGTATGTACGTGTGTACATACATATATACGCCTGCAATGCGTCTTGCTGTTTCGCTGCCTTGCTTGCTGCGCCACATGGGTTTTGCTGCGAAAACTTTATGGACTAATAATTCTGTTTCTAGATGGACAATCGTATTGATATGTTCAGATTAAGATTATGATATTCATATCTATATGCTAAACCAAACTGCATGTCTCTAGTATTTGAAATGCATTTTTTTCACATTTGGGGGTGGTGGGGCGAAGTGGGGACTGGAATCCAAAATCTGGCAAAAGCTGAAATTGTAATAAATTAGTATATACTATATATATCTGCAGAAGACTTGGAGACTCTAACTCTAAAGATGAATTAGCTAGAATTTTATAACTGGTTCCCGATAAATTCATTTATCGATAACTTTGCAAATATACAAGTTATCGAGTTTCTGAAACAAACTCGTACTGCGCGTGCAATATACGGACCTAACACAAAAAGAATAAACTCTCTAGCTTTTGTATCTTCGGAAATCGACGCGTTCATACATACGGACGGATGGACAGACGGACAGGGCTAGATCAACTTATTTTTCGATGCTGATCAAGAATATATATACTTTATGGGGTCTGCGACGTCTCCTTCTGCCTGTTACATACATTTTCACAAAACCATTATACCCTGAATTCCCATTTTCAATGGGTTCAGGGTATAACAAGTAAGAAGGCTCTAGTCGAGACGGTTCGACTACGAGATCCCCTGAACCCTGCAAAAAAGTGATACTCTTCTTCTTTACGCACTTATGAGCGCGCGCTCTGCTAACCGCGCAGTTGCTGTCGTGGCTTGGAGGCGGGTTGGGCTGAATTTTGGACGCTCATAACTCCATTTCTAGATGGACTATCTTTATGAAATTTTTAAAGTAGATTAAGAGTATCTTAATCTATCTATATGCCAAATTGCAAGTCTCTAGTATTTGAAATGCGTTTTTTTTTTTAATTGGGGGCGAAGGGGGCGTGGCATCAAAAATCTGTAAATTACATAATCTTCGTATCCATAATATCTATCTAAATAATAATAAAAATAATAAACAAATTTGAAGTCTCTAGCTGAAACAGTGTAGAAGTTATGCCCAAAAAACCTAAAAAATGGAAACGAATTTTCGATTTTGTATCGATAATTTGAAAATGGGATGAGTTATCGAAAAAACAAACTCGTACTGCGTAGCTAACATACGCATGTTCATGTGAAATTTCAGCTCTCTAGCTTTTGTAGTTTCCGAAATCTCGACGTTCATACGGACGGATGGACGGACGGACAGACGGACAGGGCTCAATCAACTTATTTTTTTATGCTGATCAAGAATATATATACTTTGTGGGGTCTGCGACTTCTACTTCTGCCTGTTACATACATTTTCACAAAACCATTATACCCTGAATTCCCATTTTAAATGGGTTCAGGGTATAAAAAGGCATCTTGCCCATTTTTGCCCCTTTACAAAATAATCGACATGTTACAGTTGCACATGAGTTCAGCAATTCCATGCTGCTGGAAGTGTGGAACAGCAACAAGCGACAAGAAAGTGCTGTTAAAGATTATATTGTGGACAAAATAGGCAAAGAAAACATGTCTGTCGATCAACTTAAGTTAATTCAGTAAAAAGTTAAAATGTTTCATGAATTTATTAAAACGATTAAAACGAAAATTGGCTTTTGAGCTTGCTGCAGACATTGCTAACTCGACGCCTCTTTTAATACATGCTGCATTCGTTTCATCTAAAAAATCAATGGAAACCGACACGACATATGTTATGAAGAAAGCTATGGGAAGCGAAACATTATGTGAAATTAAAAATAAGATTGAGAAAAATGATCCGTTGACAATAAGTGTTGTTGAAGCCTTAGCATTTTTTATTGAAAATGGATTGACTAAGCAACAATACCTGAACATTAAGGCGCTAAATAAGCAAAAAGGATTTGACATTTTTCCGCCTAACGCAAAAATGAAAGAAATTCAATTGAAATGTAGACCTGAAGAAATCATGTACTCCGAGACAAAAGTGGAAGTATCATTACAAAACTTATTATATCACACACATTGATCGTGTTCTTCAGATGCAGCAAGATATTCTTAAAATATCGAATTCAACACGTTGTACATTAATACTAAGTTATGGCTTCGACGGTTCTACAGGACAAAGCATTTATAAGCAGCGCTTTCAAGATGATGATCATATCGGATTTTATCATTCATTATTCATAACAACAATAATTCCATTGAAATTAGTTGATGAAAGTAATCAAATCATTTGGCTTAATAGTATTCCACAGTCAGTTAGATTTTGTCGGCCTTTGAAAATAGAATTTATTAAGGAAACAACTGAGCATATATTGAAAGAGAAGTTCACTTTAGATGAGCAAATTAAAAACCTACAAGGTCATTTATATATTTTCAAAGAGAAAAGTATTTTAATTGATTATAAGCCGTACATGACTTTAATCGACGGGAAAGTTTTGAATGTTTTAACTGGAACCAACTAATGCCAAGTATGCCCATTATGTGGAGCAAAGCCAAATCAGATACTGAAAACAACAGACTATAACTCAGGAATATTTACTGTCAATTCCAAAAGCCTTCAGTATGGAGTAAGCCCTCTACATGCATGGATAAGATTTCTGGAGTTTGTACTAAAAGTTTCATACAGAATGGAATTAAAAAAATGGCGCGTTAAAGGATCTGATAAGCAACTTATATTTGAAAATAAACAGTACATCCAAGAAAGAATGTTGTTTCCTTAATAAATTCTATTTTCAAAGGCCGACAAAATCTAACTGACTGTGGAATACTATTAAGCCAAATGATTTGATTACTTTCATCAACTAATTTCAATGGAATTATTGTTGTTATGAATAATGAATGATCATTATTATATAAAATAAATATATATATAATGTACGTACACGTACATGTAAACATCCGTCTTAATTTTAACAATTTAATAAATTCGTCTATAGGGGTAGGGTGTGTGGGCGTGGTTCATTTTTGAAAAAAAAATTCGAAATTCTAAAAAACTCATTCTAATATGTGTGCAAAATTTCAAGCTTCTATCTCTTCAGGGACAATTTATGCCAAAAAATCGGGCTTTTTACCCATAGTGCTCTGGGAAAATATTTGATTTTTTGACTTTAGATGCAAATATCTAAGTCAATAATGCAAAAAAACAATTTTTTTTTTTTAAATGGGAATCTGTTTAATATTATTTCTTTAATTTGATTAAAAAATAGAAAACAAAATATTCAATATATAACAAATAAATCAACAAAAACAAAAATCACTCAATGTTAGAGAGTTAAAGTAAAAATACCTCCACATTTTCCGAATTCGAAAATTGAACTGTTTATTTCTTAAAATCCTAGTGCTTATATACCTTAACAATACTTCCAGGCACTAGAAGGCTACAATTAATGTCAAGTGTCCCTTTTCGATCGCTAAGCCGTTCTCACGTCTCACGTTACATTTTTATACCCTGAGACCATTGAAAATGGGAAATCAGGGTATAATGGATTTGTTAAAAGTATGTAACAAGCATAAGGAGGCGTGGCAGACTCCATAAAGTATATATATATTCTTGATCAAGGTGACGAGAAAAGTTGATATAGCCATGTCCGTCTGCCCGTCCGTCCGTCCGTATGTATGAACGCGTCGATTTCCGAAGATACAAAAGCTAGAGAGTTCATTCTTTTTGTATTAGGTCCGTATATTGCACGCGCAGAAATTCTATAACTTGTATGTTTGCAAAGTTATCGATAAATGAATTTATCGGGGACCAGTTATAAAATTCTAGCTAATTCATCTTTAGAGTTAAGAGTCTCCAAGTCTTCAACTTATTACAATTTCGGCTTTTGCCAAATTTTGGATTCCAGTCCCCACTTCGCCCCACCACCCCCAAATGTGAAAAAAATGCATTTCAAATACTAGAGACATGCAGTTTGGTTTTGCATATAAATATGAATATCATAATCATAATCGGAAGATATCAATACGATTGTCCATCTAGAAACAGAATTATTAATCATCAAAGTTTTCTCATCAAAACCCATGCGACGCAGCAGCAAAGCAGCGAGACAGCAAGCGCAATGCTTACACACATACAGGCGCACAAGCATAGATCAGCGTGTGTGTTTGCTCGAGTTTTTATACCCTGAACCCATTGAAAATGGGAAATCAGGGTATAATGGTTTTGTTAAAAGTATGTAACAGGCAGAAGGAGGCGTGGCAGACCCCATAAAGTATATATATTCTTGATCAGGGTGACGAGAAAAGTTGATATAGCCATGTCCGTCTGTCTGTCTGTCCGTCTGTCCGTATGTTTGAACGCGTCGATTTCCGAAGATACAAAAGCTAGAGAGTTCATTCTTTTTGTGTTAGGTTCGTATATTGCACGCGCAGTACGAGTTTGTTTCAGAAATTCGATAACTTGTATATTTGCAAAGTTATCGATAAATGAATTTATCGGGGACCAGTTATAAAATTCTAGCCAATTCATCTTTAGAGTATATGTACATACATATGTATGTATGTATGTATATGTGTGCAAGCGTAGATCAGCGTGTGGCTGCAATCTTACATACATACATATGTATGTACATATTTGTGCATGTAAAGCTAATTGTAAAAGAGTTATGATTTCTAAAAAAAAAAACGTTAAATATTAAATAGAATATGTAGATCATATGCCGAAACTCTCATTACATTCCATTATATATTTAAAAAATTTTAAAACAATTAAAATAACAATGGAAATGCAAGCAACGTTGAGCAATGCAAATCAATTTTCGTATGCGTGTGCACATATCCACACAAAAAATCTTGGGCCGTTTTCTATGTTGCTATGCGTGTATATTCTAAAAATCACAATTGTTTTTGAATTGCGTTAGAATTGTCTTTGAATTGTATTTGTATTTTCAGCCACTGCTTTAGTGTTTCTTTCGTATATGGCGAATTTCATTCGTTTTCGCTACTCTGCCGTTTAAAGTGAGCCGTGGTGTAGGTGGCTAGGCAGATGCGATGAATGTTGGGGTGTCGCAGGTTCTAGTCTCGCCTAAGTCCTTCATGATTTCTTATTCTTATTTTATTATTTTTTTATTATTTCTTTCTTTATTATTATTTAATCTTTTGTATTAGATACCTTTGAAAGTCAGTTGGTAGTTTAACTAATTGTGAATAAGTGCGTTTTTTTTTTTAATATTTTAATTAAAAATATTTAATAGCATAATTTCTGAAAGTGTTTTTGTTTCAATTATATTTTATTCCGTTAAGTCAACAGAAAATAATAAACAGAAAGTTTGCCCAAAAAACTAAAGCATCTGCGGTAAGAGTTTTCCTATGTGTATGCACACATGTACATTCAAAACTAGCCTAGCATTTAAACTAGTCTAAGAATTTAAACTAATATAACTAATATAAGCGCCATCTATTATTATTTTTTGGCAATGCATACACACATATGTATATATACATGTACATATGTACATTTTGAACGTAACATGCATACATTCTTATCTATACTTTCTGATTTATCCATAAGTTAAAGTATCATCACTATTGAGTAATGATTTTAAAAATATCTGTATTCTCAAGCTATGGTGATAAATAGGCGTATAATAATTACACACAGCGAAAATCTAAACATACAATCACTTATCAGTAATTGTCTGATTGATTATCATTCATTTATGTGGGTGCAATAACTAAAGGAACATGTTTAACAGATTTTAGACAGTATCCAACACTGAAACTTCAATGTTCTGTAAAACGATTAGTCTGTTACTTGCGATTGCCATCACAGTACAGATTATTATTTTATTTTATAAACATTGGGTTCAGGGTATTATCTAGTCGAGCACTCTCGACTAGAGTTTTCTTACTTGTTGCATGTATAGTTTCGTACGCGTGGAGAATCGAAACGAAGCTTTCTGGGAATATGATTCGTTAGAAGAAGGGCTCAGGGGATTTCGTAGTCGAGCAGTCTCGACTACAGCTTTCTTACTTGTTATTACTCGCTGCGTTTGTCGCTGCAGCTAAGGGATGACATGTTAATTACTTGGCTTCATATAACGCGCAGCTTATCGACTATTGCTTATTTTTTATACCCATTGAAAATGAGAAATCAGGGTATAATGGTTTTGTTAAAAGTATTTAACAGGCAGAAGGAGACGTCGCAGACCCCATAAAGTATATATATTCTTGATCAGCAGAAAAAATAAGTTGATTGAGCCCTGTCCGTCTGTCCGTCCGTCCGTCTGTCCGTCTGTCCGTCCGTATGATCGTCGAGATTTCGGAAACCACAAAAGCTAGAGAGCTGAAATTTTACATGAACATGCGTATGTTAGCTACGCAGTACGTTTGTTTTGTTTTTTCGATAACTCATCACATTTCCAAATTATCGATTAAAAATCGAAAATTCGTTTAAATTTTTTTGGTTTTTTGTGCGTAACTTCTACACCGTTTTAGCTAGAGACTACAAATTAATATATTTAGATAGATATTATGATTACACAGAGTTTGTAATTTATAGATTTTGGATGCCACGCCCCCTTCGCCCCCAATTTGAAAAAAACGCATTTCAAATACTAGAGACTTGCAATTTGGCATATAGATGCATTAATCTACTCTGAAAATTTCATGACGATCGTTAATCTAGAAATGGAGTTATGAGCGTCCAAAGTTCAGCCCAACCCACCCCCAAGTCGCGTGAGCGTGCGCTCATAAGTGCGGAAAGAAGAAGAGTATCACTTCTTTTGCAGGGTTCAGGGAATCTCGTAGTCGAGCCGTCTCGACTAGAGCCTTCTTACTTGTTAATAGTATATTTATTTATGTGCCATGTTCATACTTGAGCACTCAACAGTATCAATAATGTGTTGGCACACTTTGTTTTGCACATCTGCGTTGGTCTTTTTCGTAGAAGAAACGGTATTTTACCGCTGTCTCTTCATATTCTCGCCATCTATGCACATATTCTTTCACACTTTTTGTCAATTGCTTCACAATGTTCGCTAGTTACGAGTATAATAACACATTTAATATTTTAAAAATATGCCTGGAAAGCGATTAAGCTTCGAGGTGGTGCAGCTCATCTATTACAACCACGAGATGGGCAAATCCGTTCCAGAATTGATGGATATGTTTTCTGTGCCCAGGAGAACGGTTTATAATGTGATAAACCGGGCCGAAAAAGAAAACAGGCTGCTTTCAAAGACGGGAGGAGGACCGAAAAAAAAGCTAACTAACCGAGTAGAGAGGCTAATTCTAAGAAAGGTGAACGCTAATCCGCATATTTCTTCCAGAAGTCTTGCCAAAGAGGTGAAGGAAGAATGTGGCAATCGATGTCTCACATGAAACGGTGCGCAAAGTCCTCTTACGGCATGAGTATAGTTCGAGGGTAGCACGGAAAAAGCCTTTGCTATCAGAAGCAAACATAGAAAAGCTTTTTAATTTTGCTGTCAACATGGCTAGTCACCCCGTAGAATATTGGGATGACGTCAGGGTATTACGCAAGCCAGGGTATTGAATGAGCCTGAAAACAAAAATATAATTCCGACTGTAAAGATAGGTACATTTTCTGTTATGATATGGGGATGTATATCAAGCAAAGGTGTCGGAGAAATTGCATTCATTGAAAACACAATGAATGCCGAGCAGTACCTTCAAATTTTAAAATCAAATTTGCAAACAAGTGCGGCCAAATTCGGCTTTATGAGCAGCAACAAGCCAAATCTTCAATTTTATCAGGATAACGATCCCAATCATAAAGAGATCAATGTCCGCACTTGGCTGCTTTACAACTGTGGCAAGGTGATTGACACTCCCCCGCAGAGTCTTATCCGATTGATCATGTGTGGGCATATTTGAAGAAAAAAGTTGGAAAAACTAATCCTAAGAGCCGCACACAACTAAAATCGGCTATAATTGAAGAATGGGAGAAAATCCTTCTTGATTTTGTTCAAAAATTAACTTTTTCCATAAAAAAAAAACGCCTCCAACACGTTTTAAATGCCCAGAGAGGACATACTAAATATTAAAATAAATGTAATTAATCATAGTATAGATTTAATTTTAAGTTCAGATGCATAGAATGCAAGTGTGCCAACACATTATTGACACTGTTATTACTGAGTGATATTTGTTTTTGTTGATTTATTTGTTACATATTGAATATTTTGTTTATTTTTATACCCTGAACCCATTGAAAATAGGAATTCATGGTTTTGTGAAAATGTATGTAACAGGCAGAAGGAGACGTCGCAGACCCCAGCATAAAAAATAAGCATAAAAAAGCATAAAAAATAAGTTGATCTAGCCCTGTCCGTCTGTCCGTCCGTCCGTCTATCTGTATGAACGTCGAGATTTCGGAAACTACAAAAGCTAGAGAGCTGAAATTTTACATGAAAAACCATCGAAACTATTGAATGTTTCAACCATCGATAGTTTTACAGCTCCACAGTGGACCAATAATATCTTCGTAATCGTAAAAAAACGTTTGGAGTTTGCTAATCAGTACAAAAATGCACCAATTAAGTTCTGGCGTGATATATTAAAGTGTAATATATTTGGATCAGATGGACGGCTGCTTGAGAGGAGAAGAGTTGGAGAGGCACTAGATCCAAAAAACACAATTAATTAATGACACCACAACAGAGTCCTGACCTTAATCCGATCGATTGTTGGCATATGTTCGAAAAAAGGATCAGGATTCACCGCATTAGTTCGAAATCCAACCTGATAGAAGCATTAAAAGAGGAGTGGGTGAAAATTGACAAAAAATACATTGAAGTCAGTTTTGTCGATGACAAAAAGGATGGAGGCTGCAATAAATAATAAGGGCAACCCCACAAAATACTAATATTACAAAAAATTTAATCTTTCGCAGTTATACGAGTATATTTTTTTATGGTCATAACTTTTATGCTAAGCAAAATATTGAGGATATTTTTCCCCGAATTGTTAAAATTATAGATTTATAGTTAATAAATCTGTAAATTAAAATCTTGCATCACTTATTAGTTGCCAAAGAAAAAAAAAAAATCCTTGCTGTACGAAGACATTTTTGGTCCACTGTATGTACATACATATGCATGTACATATTTTTTTCCATTATTGTGTAGATTTGTGTTTTTGTTTTTTCATTATTATTATTATTAATAATAATATTATTATTATTATTATTATTATTATTATTATTATTCCCCGTGGGGGGAAGCGGGTAGTAGAATACCCCCCCAGTTGGTAGAGAAGCTTGTCGTACAAGGCGAATAACCTACCACACGGCGCTTTTTGAAGATCGGCCCACAGAACTATGAACTTTGTGGGCAGGGACTTCAGAAAAAAAAAACAAAAAGATGGAATTAAAATGAAATCTTTGACCGACCACGGACTATGAAAAAAATATACGATTTTGGAAATGTTTGCACCTGGGCTGACAGGAGTAGCATTCTAGGACCTCAGTAAGCAAGAGTGACATCTTGCAGAAATGGCTTCTAGGACAATGCGGCTGCTGCCTCCGTCCCGTTAAAACCCTGGCAGGCCTCCAAGTACGTTCGAAGCTCGTCGCCAATTTAATTTTTGGTGGTACAGGTTTAAGTTGATATATATCCTTAATCTGCACAAGATCTTGGCTCTGAACGCTGGCTCCCATAAGGTCCAGCGTCAACCCTCGCATGGCCTCCCTGCTCTGCATAGACAACCATGAGGATCATCTGAGTGACTGTACATCCGAGCTGAGATAGCGGCTTGGAGTTGGGACCCAATAAACAAAAAATGAGAAACAACCATAACAACAACAAGAAGACCGACGAAACCCCACAAATGGAAAGTGACTCTCGCTTCACTGACCCAAGATTGGGCTTTGGTAAAAGCTCAAAAATACAGCGAAGCCCGGTAGCATCTGCACCAAAAAGCGTGGAGGAAACTCCGAAAACAACCGCGACGGAAGCAGGCGCCCCAAGCACTAATGCAGGGCTGGTGATGTCACCAAGGCACCAAGTACATGATGAAACTCCGTGCCGAGGAGGAGGATGCCATCCTGAAATGCCGTCAGGCATTGAGGCGTATAAAAACCGCTGTGGCTAAACAGAAAAACATTAGCCTGGACGTAAAAAGCGGGTATCGGACCTGGACGAACTGCTCGATGTCTTGCAGGCACTCCTGGAAGAAGATCGAGGCTGAAGCTAATAAGCAGAAGCAACAGGCCATTCACAGAGAGAGAGGCAAAGAGCTCTGAACCAGCGGGAACACCCACTATACAAAAGAGACAGGCCTCTAGCCCCCTAGAGTCAGAGTCTGGTAAAAAACTCTGCGAAAGCCCTCAAAATCTTTGGCAAAAAGTTACCAAAAAAGGTGCTTCACACCAAAGAGCGGAAAAAGCTACCTCGGCAACCGGAGAGAAGCCAAGAAGCAGCGAAAAAACGCCAAAAAAAGAGAAAAAGAAGCCCCCTCCGAACAGAAGCAGTCCTCATAAAACCTGAAGGTGGACAAAGCTACGTAGATGTTCTTAGAAACATACGCAGCACAATCCAACAGGACGAAAAGGCAAACGTGTGAGCTATAAGGAAAAACCCGATCCGGGGCACTCCTCGTGGAACTCGGTAAAAGGGGAAAAGATACAACCGCAAGCTGGTTGAAAAACTAAAGGCTACCGTCAAGGAAACAGCCACGGTAGCCGAGCTACCGCTGAAGCCTACAGCGACAGTAGAGATCAGAGATCTCGACTCACTCACTGTAGAGTCCGAAGTGGCTGAGGCAGTGCATAAAGCACTCCGCCAACACAACAGTTGACTTGCGAATAAAAGTCACTGCTCCCAACAGCCGAGAGCAGGTAAGAGCTTTCGTAACACTGGAAAGCCAATTAGCGGAGACGCTGCTCAACCTACAACTCAAAATAGGTTTTGTCAGTGTCAGGGCCCAGGATGTGCCAAACCATCCGCAGATGCTACCGATGTTTCGGGGTCGGTCACCTACAGACCAATTATACGGGACCAGACCGAAATGGCGGGGGCATCTGCATTAGATGCGGGGAAGCAGGCCACAAAATGAAGACCCCAAAATGTTGCATCTGCACTGACGCAGGGCGTAGCTCTGTTGCCCACATGCCAGGATCGCAGAAATGCCCAGGTACTCGTATAGCACCATGATAAAGGATACTCCAAGGTAACCTACACCGGAGTAAAAACTGCAGATGCACTTCTGACACAGATCGTAGCGGAATACGCTATCGACATTGTGATCATTAGTGAGCAATACAAGCAGAAAACAAACGGAGTTTGGTTAGAGGACGAAACCAAGACTGCGGCCATATGGATTCCCAGTGCAAGTGGACAGGTGCTACAAGAGAGTAAGCTAGGAAATTGTTACGTCTACGCACGGTTCAGGGATGTCGTAGTAGTTAGCTGCTACCTGACACCTAGCGACGACATAACACTTTCCAAATTAAGCTAGACGCAATCGAGGACCTCTCATGGACCGAAGGAAGCCTTTCATTGTGGCAGGCGATCTCAACGCAACGAGCAGTAGATTGGGGTATGCCCTCGACTAACTCTAGGAGGACGTAAATCATGGATATGGCAGCCAGGACTGGACTTGATGTAGCAAACCGCGGTAGACAGACCCACCTTCCACAGACCAGGATGCGAAGGCACTATTCCGGACATAAACCCTTGCATCCGAGCATATTAGAGATCGGATCAAGGACTGGAAAGTATTGGACGACTTCACTGGTAGTGATCATGAGTAGATCTCATACGCCTACGCAGAATAATAGACGACCAAGTACCCCCCAGTGGCGTCCTATAAAAAAACCGTGCAGATGGGACATAAATAAAATCGATACGGGAAAATTACTCACCGAACTAGACAGAAGTGAGCGACAATTCGATATGGGACATTGAGTACGAACAAAAGTGTCGAAAGAAGCGTTACAGCCATGATAAAAGCGTGTAACGTTTCGATGCCAAGAACGCACGGCAAACATGGTAGTAAGGCGGCAGGCATACTGGTGGAACCACGATTATCGCAGAAAAAAGACGAGTATGTATACAGTGCAGAAGAAAACTGACAAGAGCACGACGCACTGGAAATTTTATTCTAGAAACGGTTGCAGCGAAGAATGCGAGAAAGAGGCTGTCGATTGCTATCGCTCGCAGTAAACAAGATAAGTGGAAGGAGCTCTGCAAAGATGTAAACAGAGATCCCTGGGGACTTGGCTACAAGTAGTCATGAAAAAATTTAGGAACTCTGGAGCAACGCCAAACGTGGATGATGAAACGATGGACCACAATAGTTGGAAACACTATTCCCAACACACATTCACGAAAACGAATGCGCGGGCAGCCGAAGAAAACGCATAGTTCAGCTCCTAATTTTACGGAGGAAGAGCTCAGATTGCGGCACTCTCCCTGAAAAATAAAAAAATTCCCCGGGACCAGACAATATACCGGCAGAGATACTGAAGATGATAGCACAGGACGACCGACTTTTCTCCTTAGAATGTATAACGCATGTCTAAAAAGAAGATTATTCCCAGAAGTATGGAAAGAGCAGAGACTAGTGCTCATCAGCAAAGGCAAAGGCGATCCCAACACCCCCATCGGCATACCGTCCATTGTGTATGCTAAATACAGCTGGCAAGCTGTTAGAAAAGCTCCTGAAACCAAGGCTACTAGCTGCAATAGATGCCGCTGGAGGACTCAGCCCCAGACAGCATGGTTTCAGGTCCGGAAAATCCACAACGAGAGCTATTGATGAAGTTGTACAGGCAGCCAGAGCAACGAAAAGAGGAAATGCATACTCGCGCCCAGTGGTTCTATTAGTAACGCTCGACGTCAAAAATGCTTTCAATAGTGTTAGGTGGAGCGATATGCTTGTTTCCCTGGAGCAACGCTTTCGAATACCGGAGTACATAGTGCATATGATGAGGAGCTACTTGCAGGATCGAGTTCTCCTGTATGACACAGAGATTGGAACAAAACGCTATAGAGTGACTGGAGGGGCTGCACAGGGGTCGATCCTAGGACCAGACCTGTGGAATATCAGCTACTACGACGACATTCTAAGACTGGAAATGCCTGAAGAAACGTTTCTAATCGGATACGCTGACGACATCGCGGCCGTTATCACTGCCAGAAACACCACAAAAGCCCAAAAGAGACTGACCCAAGTCATGATCCGCACTCAGACATGGCTTAGCTCTCGAGGATTGGAACTTGCCACCCATAAAACAGAGTTACTTCTGGTTTACAGGAAGCAGATTCCAACCGAATAGAGATGCGAGTAAGCGAAATCAAAATAAGGACCCAGAGGACAGTGAACTATCTAGGCGTTAGACTAGATAGCAAACTCACTTTCGGGGAACAGCTGAAGCACGCCACTCGAAAAGCAAGCTGCAATAACGGGCTCTCTCAGTAGACTGATGGCAAACGTTAACGGTCCGACGGAATGGAAACGGAGACTTCTTATGGAAACGACGAACGCTACACTACTCTATGGTAGCGAAGTATGGGCGGATACTCTACAGGCAGCTGTAAAGGCGAAAAACCGATGTTATGCCGTGCAGAGAAGAGCAGCCTTGCGGATAACATCGGCGTATCGCACAGTATCTGGAGCAGCAGTAGTCGTGATAGCAGCAGTCATACCGGTGGACCTACTTGCTCAAGAACGTAAAAAAATATGGAAACTCCGGCAGAGCGGAGAATTCTCTGAACAGGCAGCAAAGATCATACGGCAGCAAACCATAGCCTCCTGGCAGGCGAGATGGTCATCCGAAAGATATGGAAGATGGACTGCAAAAGTAATCCCCGATCTAGAGCAGTGGATAAGTAGAAAGCACGGTGAAACGTCTTTTTTCTTACACAAATGCTATCCGGTCATGGATACTTTCGAAAGTACCTAAATAAGATGGGGAAAACGGACGAATCCAGCTGTATTTACTGTGAAAATACAATGGACGACGCAGAACACACTTTCTTTGACTGCGAAAGGTGGTCAGAAGGGAGAGAGAAGGGAGTACCGCCTTGGCAGGCTCTGTCGGCGAAGTCAAAGTAGATACAAAGATACAAAGTAGATACAGTAGTACAGAAAATGTGCAGCAGCATAGATGTCTGGAAAAAGTCAGTGACTTCGCCAAAAATGTTCTGCGGCGGAAGAAATATGACCTGGACGCAGCCCAGAGGATGGGGGTAACGCTCATGGATAGAGCATATTAGAGGGCACCAACCTTGAAGGTTAATGCGGGATAGTTCCCGGTTTCCAAGGTGTAATTCAGCCCTAGAAGAGGAGGTTTTTTAGTCGGTAAGCAGTCATGCAGTCCGACACACCAGCAGAGTGACGACCTGACTGACGGTGCATAAAGCATTTTTACCTACCTCAGCCCAACAAAAAAAAATATTATTATTATTTTATATTATTATTATTATTATTATTATTATTATTATTATTATTATTATTTTTTATTATTATTATTATTATTATTATTATTATTATTATTATTTTATTATTATTATTATTATCCCCCGTGGGGGAAGCGGGTAGTAGAATACCCCCCGTTGGTGGAGAAGCTTGTCGTACAAGGCGACTAACCTACCACACGGCGCTTTTTGAAAATCGGCCCACAGAACTATGAACTTTGTGGGCAGGGACTTCAGAAAAAAAAAAACAAAAGATGGAATTAAAATGAAATCTTTGACCGACCAACGGACTATGAAAAAAATATACGATTTTGGAAATGTTTGCACCTGGGCTGACAGGAGTAGCATTCTAGGACCTCAGTAAGCAAGAGTGACATCTTGCAGAAATGGCTTCTAGGACAATGCGGCTGCTGCCTCCGTCCCGTTAAAACCCTGGCAGGCCTCCAAGTACGTTCGAAGCTCGTCGCCAATTTAATTTTTGGTGGTACAGGTTTAAGTATATATATCCTTAATCTGCACAAGATCTTGGCTCTGAACGCTGGCTCCCATAAGGTCCAGCGTCAACCCTCGCATGGCCTCCCTGCTCTGCATAGACAACCATGAGGATCATCTGAGTGACTGTACATCCGAGCTGAGATAGCGGCTTGGAGTTGGGACCCAATAAACAAAAAATGAAAAACAACCATAACAACAACAAGAAGACCGACGAAACCCCACAAATGGAAAGTGACTCTCGCTTCACTGACCCAAGATTGGGCTTTGGTAAAAGCTCAAAAATACAGCGAAGCCCGGTAGCATCTGCACCAAAAAGCGTGGAGGAAACTCCGAAAACAACCGCGACGGAAGCAGGCGCCCAAGCACTAATGCAGGGCTGGTGATGTCACCAAGGCACCAAGTACATGATGAAACTCCGTGCCGAGGAGGAGGATGCCATCCTGAAATGCCGTCAGGCATTGAGGCGTATAAAAACCGCTGTGGCTAAACAGAAAAACATTAGCCTGGACGTAAAAAGCGGGGTATCGGACCTGGACGAACTGCTCGATGTCTTGCAGGCACTCCTGGAAGAAGATCGAGGCTGAAGCTAATAAGCAGAAGCAACAGCCATTCACAGAGAGAGAGGCAAAGAGCTCTGAACCAGCGGGAGCACCCACTATACAAAAGAGACAGGCCTCTAGCCCCCTAGAGTCAGAGTCTGGTAAAAAACTGCGAAAGACCACAAAATCTTTGGCAAAAAGTTACCAAAAAAGGTGCCTCACACCAAAGAGCGGAAAAAGCTACCTCGGCAACCGGAGAGAAGCCAAGTAGCAGCGAAAACGCCAAAAAAAGAGAAAAAGAAGCCCCTCCGAACAGAAGCAGTCCTCATAAAACCTGAAGGTGGACAAAGCTACGTAGATGTTCTTAGAAACATACGCAGCACAATCCAACAGGACGAAAAGGCAAACGTGTGAGCTATAAGGAAAACCCGATCCGGGGCACTCCTCGTGGAACTCGGTAAAGGGGAAAAGATACAACCGCAGCTGGTTGAAAAACTAAAGGCTACCGTCAAGGAAACAGCCACGGTAGCCGAGCTACCGCTGAAGCCTACAGCGACAGTAGAGATCAGAGATCTCGACTCACTCACTGTAGAGTCCGAAGTGGCTGAGGCAGTGCATAAAGCACTCGCCAACACAACAGTTGACTTGCGAATAAAAGTCACTGCTCCCAACAGCCGAGAGCAGGTAAGAGCTTTCGTAACACTGGAAAGCCAATTAGCGGAGACGCTGCTCAACCTACAACTCAAAATAGGTTTTGTCAGTGTCAGGCCCAGGATGTGCCAAACCATCCGCAGATGCTACCGATGTTTCGGGGTCGGTCACCTACAGACCAATTATACGGGACCAGACCGAAATGGCGGGGGCATCTGCATTGGATGCGGGGAAGCAGGCCACAAAATGAAAGACCCCAAAATGTTGCATCTGCACTGACGCAGGGCGTAGCTCTGTTGCCCACATGCCAGGATCGCAGAAATGCCCAGGTACTCGTATAGCACCATGATAAAGATACTCCAAGGTAACCTACACCGGAGTAAAACTGCAGATGCACTTCTGACACAGATCGTAGCGGAATACGCTATCGACATTGTGATCATTAGTGAGCAATACAAGCAGAAACAAACGGAGTTTGTTAGAGGACGAAACCAAGACTGCGGCCATATGGATTCCCAGTGCAAGTGGACAGGTGCTACAAGAGAGTAAGCTAGGAAATTGTTACGTCTACGCACGGTTCAGGGATGTCGTAGTAGTTAGCTGCTACCTGACACCTAGCGACGACATAAACACTTTCCAAATTAAGCTAGACGCAATCGAGGACCTGCTCATGGACCGAAGGAAGCCTTTCATTGTGGCAGGCGATCTCAACGCACGAGCAGTAGATTGGGGTATGCCCTCGACTAACTCTAGAGGACGTAAAATCATGGATATGGCAGCCAGGACTGGACTTGATGTAGCAAACCGCGGTAACAGACCCACCTTCCACAGACCAGCATGCGAAGGCACTATTCCGGACATAACCCTTGCATCCGAGCATATTATAGATCGGATCAAGGACTGGAAAGTATTGGACGACTTCACTGGTAGTGATCATGAGTATATCTCATACACCTACCAGAATAATAGACGACAAGTACCCCCAGTGCGTCCTATAAAAAAACCGTGCAGATGGGACATAATAAAATCGATACGGGAAAATTACTCACCGAACTAGACAGAAGTGAGCGACAATTCGATGGGACATTGAGTACGAACCAAATTGTCGAAAGAAGCGTTACAGCCATGATAAAAGCGTGTAACGTTTCGATGCCAAGAACGCACGGCAAACATGGTAGTAGGCGGCAGGCATACTGGTGGAACCACGATATCGCAGAAAAAGACGAGTATATGTTACAGTGCAGAAGAAACTGACAAGAGCACGACGCACTGGAAATTTATTTTAGAAGCGGTTGCAGCGAAGAATGCGAGAAAGGAGCTGTCGATTGCTATCGCTCGCAGCAAACAAGATAAGTGGAAGGAGCTCTGCAAAGATGTAAACAGAGATCCCTGGGCTTGGCTACAAAGTAGTCATGAAAAAATTTAGGAACTCTGGAGCAACGCCAAACGTGGATGATGAAACGATGGACCACATAGTGGAAACACTATTCCCAACATACATTCACGAAACGAATGCGCGGGCAGCCGAAGAAACGCAAAGTTCAGCTCCTAATTTTACGGAGGAAGAGCTCAAGATTGCGGCACTCTCCCTGAAAAATTAAAAATCCCCGGGACCAGACAATATACCGGCAGAGATACTGAAGATGATAGCAGCAGGACGACCGACTTTTCTCCTAGAATGTATAACGCGCATTCTAAAAGAAAGATTATTCCCAGAAGTATGGAAAGAGCAGAGACTAGTGCTCATCAGCAAAGGCAAAGGCGATCCCAACACCCCATCGGCATACCGTCCATTGTGTATGCTAAATACAGCTGGCAAGCTGTTAGAAAAGCTCCTGAAACCAAGGCTACTAGCTGCAATAGATGCCGCTGGAGGACTCAGCCCCAGACAGCATGGTTTCAGGTCCGGAAAATCCACAACGAGAGCTATTGATGAAGTTGTACAGGCAGCCAGAGCAACGAAAAGAGGAAATGCATACTCGCGCCCAGTGGTTCTATTAGTAACGCTCGACGTCTAAATGCTTTCAATAGTGTTAGATGGAGCGATATGCTTGTTTCCCTGGAGCAACGCTTTCGAATACCGGAGTACATAGTGCATATGATGAGGAGCTACTTGCAGGATCGAGTTCTCCTGTATGACACACAGACTGCACACAAACACGCTATAGAGTGACTGGAGGGGCTGCACAGGGTCGATCCTAGGACCAGACCTGTGGAATATCAGCTACGACGACATTCTAAGACTGGAAATGCCTGAAGAAACGTTTCTAATCGGATACGCTGACGACATCGCGGCCGTTATCACTGCCAGAACACCACAAAGCCCAAAAGAGACTGACCCAAGTCATGATCCGCACTCAGACATGGCTTAGCTCTCGAGGATTGGAACTTGCCACCCATAAACAGAGTTACTTCTGTTTACAGGAAGCAGATTCCAACCGAAATAGAGATGCGAGTAAGCGGAAATCAAATTAGGACCCAGAGGACAGTGAACTATCTAGGCGTTAGACTAGATAGTAAACTCACATTTTGGGGGAACAGCTGAAGCACGCCACGCGAAAAGCAGCTGCAATAACGGGCTCTCTCAGTAGACTGATGGCAAACGTTGACGGTCCGACGGAAGGGAACGGAGACTTTCTATGGAAACGACGAACGCTAACACTACTCTATGGTAGCGAAGTATGGGCGGATACTCTACAGGCAGCTGTAAGGCGAAACCGATGTTATCCGTGCACAGAGAAGAGCAGCCTTGCGGATAACATCGGCGTATCGCACAGTATCTGGAGCAGCAGTAGTCGTGATAGCAGCAG
>JAUESR010000151.1:0-10683 GCA_030914345.1 Drosophila koepferae | reverse complement strand
TGGAAGAAGATCGAGGCTGAAGCTAAATAAGAAGAAGCAACAGCCATCACAGAAGAGAGAGAGGCAAAGAGCTCTGAACCAGCGGGAACACCCACTATACAAAAGAGACAGGCCTCTAGCCCCCTAGAGTCAGAGTCTGGTAAAAAACTCTGCGAAAGACACAAATCGTTGGCAAAAAGTTACCCAAAAAGGTGTCTCACACCAAAGAGCGGAAAAAGCTACCTCGGCAACCGGAGAGAAGCCAAAAGTAGCAGCGAAAACGCCAAAAAAAAGAGAAAAAGAAGGCCCTCCGAACAGAAGCAGTCCTCATAAAACCTGAAGGTGGACAAAGCTACGTAGATGTTCTTAGAAACATACGCAGCACAATCCAACAGGACGAAAGGCAAACGTGAGAGCTATAAGGAAAACCCCATCCGGGGCACTCCTCGTGGAACTCGGTAAAGGGGGAAAAGATACAACCGCAGTTGGTTGAAAAACTAAAGGCTACCGTCAAGGAAACAGCCACGGTAGCCGAGCTGAAGCCTACAGCGACAGTAGAGATCAGAGATCTCGACTCACCCACTGTAGAGTCCGAAGTGGCTGAGGCAGTGCATAAAGCACTCGCCAACACAACAGTTGACTTGCGAATAAAAGTCACTGCTCCCAACAGCCGAGAGCAGGTAAGAGCTTTCGTAACACTGGAAAGCCAATTAGCGGAGACGCTGCTCAACCTACAACTCAAAATAGGTTTGTCAGTGTCAGGCCCAGAATGTGCAAAACCATCCGCAGATGCTACCGATGTTTCGGGGTCGGTCACCTACAGACCAATTGTACGGGACCAGACCGAAATGGCGGAGGCATCTGCATTAGATGCGGGGAAGCAGGCCACAAAATGAAAGACTGCAAAAAAAACCCCAAAATGTTGCATCTGCACTGACGCAGGGCGTAGCTCTGTTGCCCACATGCCAGGATCGCAGAAATGCCTAGGTACTCGTATAGCACCATGATAAAGATACTCCAAGGTAACCTACACCGGAGTAAAACTGCAGATGGACTTCTGACACAGATCGTAGCGGAATACGCTATCGACATTGTGATCATTAGTGAGCAATACAAGCAGAAAACAAACGGAGTTTGGTTAGAGGACGAAACCAAGACTGCGGCCATATGGATTCCCAGTGCAAGTGGACAGGTGCTACAAGAGAGTAAGCTAGGAAATTGTTACGTCTACGCACGGTTCAGGGATGTCGTAGTAGTTAGCTGCTACCTGACACCTAGCGACGACATAAACACTTTCCAAATTAAGCTAGACGCAATCGAGGACCTGCTCATGGATCGAAGGAAGCTTTCATTGTGGCAGGCGATCTCAACTCACGAGCAGTAGATTGGGGTATGCCCTTGACTAACTCTAGAGGACGTAAAATCATGGATATGGCAGCCAGGACTGGACTTGATGTAGCAAACCGCGGTAACAGACCCACCTTCCACAGACCAGGATGCGAAGGCACTATTCCGGACATAACCCTTGCATCCGAGCATATTATAGATCGGATCAAGGACTGGAAAGTATTGGACGACTTCACTGGTAGTGATCATGAGTATATCTCATACACCTACCAGAATAATAGACGACAAGTACCCCCAGTGCGTCCTATAAAAAAACCGTGCAGATGGGACATAAATAAAATCGATACGGGAAAATTACTAACCGAACTAGACAGAAGTGAGCGACAATTCGATGGGACATTGAGTACGAACCAATTGTCGAAAGAAAGCGTTACAGCCATGATAAAAGCGTGTAACGTTTCGATGCCAAGAACGCACGGCAAACATGGTAGTAGGCGGCAGCATACTGGTGGAACCACGATATCGCAGAAAAAAGACGAGTATGTATACAGTGCAAAGAAAACTGACAAGAGCACGACGCACTGGAAATTTTATTCTAGAAGCCGGTTGCAGCGAAGAATGCGAGAAAGGAGCTGTCGATTGCTATCGCTCGCAGCAAACAAGATAAGTGGAAGGAGCTCTGCAAAGATGTAAACAGAGATCCCTGGGGACTTGGCTACAAAGTAGTCATGAAAAAACTGAGGAACTCTGGAGCAACGCCAAACGTGGATGATGAAACGATGGACCACATAGTGGAAACACTATTCCCCACACACATTCACGAAACGAATGCGCGGGCAGCCGAAGAAACGCATAGCTCAGCTCCTAATTTTACGGAGGAAGAGCTCAAGATTGCGGCACTCTCCCCGGGACCAGACAATATACCGGCAGAGATACTGAAGATGATAGCAACAGGACGACCGACTTTTCTCCTTAGAATGTATAACGCATGTCTAAAAGAAAGATTATTCCCAGAAGTATGGAAAGAGCAGAGACTAGTGCTCATCAGCAAAGGCAAAGGCGATCCCAACACCCCATCGGCATACCGTCATTGTGTATGCTAAATACAGCTGGCAAGCTGTTAGAAAAGCTCCTGAAACCAAGCTTTAGCTGCAATAGATGCCGCTGGAGGACTCAGCCCCAGACAGCATGGTTTCAGGTCCGGAAAATCCACAATGGGAGCTATTGATAAGTTGTACAGGCAGCCAGAGCAACGAAAAGAGGAAATGCATACTCGCGCCCAGTGGTTCTATTAGTAACGCTCGACGTCAAAAATGCTTTCAATAGTGTTAGATGGAGCGATATGCTTGTTTCCCTGGAGCAACGCTTTCGAATACCGGAGTACATAGTGCATATGATGAGGAGCTACTTGCAGGATCGAGTTCTCTGTATGACACACAGACTGGTACAAAACGCTATAGAGTGACTGGAGGGGCTGCACAGGGGTCGATCCTAGGACCAGACCTGTGGAAATCAGCTACGACGACATTCTAAGACTGGAAATGCCTGAAGAAACGTTTCTAATCGGATACGCTGACGACATCGCGGCCGTTATCACTGCCAGAAACACCACAGAAGCCCAAAAGAGACTGACCCAAGTCATGATCCGCACTCAGACATGGCTTAGCTCTCGAGGATTGGAACTTGCCACCCATAAAACAGAGTTACTTCTGTTTACAGGAAAGCAGATTCCAACCGAAATAGAGATGCGAGTAAGCGGAAATCAAATAAGGACCCAGAGGACAGTGAACTATCTAGGCGTTAGACTAGATAGCAAACTCACTTTCGGGGAACAGCTGAAGCACGCCACGCGAAAAGCAGCTGCAATAACGGGCTCTCTCAGTAGACTGATGGCAAACGCATCAGTCATACCGGTGGACCTACTTGCTCAAGAACGTAAAAACATATGGCAACTCCGGCAGAGCGGAGAATTCTCTGAACAGGCAGCAAAGATCATACGGCAGCAAACCATAGCCTCCTGGCAGGCGAGATGGTCATCCGAAAGATATGGAAGATGGACTGCAAAAGTAATCCCCGATCTAGAGCAGTGGATAAGTAGAAAGCACGGTGAAACGTCTTTTTATCTTACACAAATGCTATCCGGTCATGGATACTTTCGAAAGTACCTAAATAAGATGGGGAAAACGGACGAATCCAGCTGTATTTACTGCGAAAAATACAAGGGACGGACGCAGAACACACTTTCTTTGACTGCGGAGGTGGTCAGAAGAGAGAACCACCTTGGCAGGCTCTGTCGGCGAAGTCAAAGTAAGATACAATAGTACAGAAAATGTGCAGCAGCATAGATGTCTGGAAAAAACGTCAGTGACTTCGCCAAAAATGTTCTGCGGCGGAAGAAATATGACCTGGACGCAGGCACAGAGAGGGTAATGCTCAGATAGAGCATATTAGAGGGCACCACCTTGAAGGTTAATGCGGGATAGTTCCCGGTTCCAAGGTGGAATTCAGCCCTAGAAGAGGAGGTTTTTTTAGTCGGTAAGCAGTCATGCAGTCCGACACACCAGCAGAGTGACGACCTGACTGACGGTGCATAAACATTTTTACCTACCTCAACCACAAAAAAAAAAAAAAAAAAAAAAAAAAAACTAAGAAACATGTTTACAGATTTTAGACATTATCCAATCACTGAAACTTCAATTGTGTTCTGTAAAACGATTAGTCTGTTACTTGCGATTGCCATCACAGTGCAGATTATTACTTTATTTTATTAAAATTGGGTTCAGGTTATTATCTAGTCGAGCACTCTCGACTAGAGTTTTCTTACTTGTTTTTATATGAAGCACCCTCGGGAACACTTACCAATAATAAAAATAACAATAGACAACAAGACTTATTTAGCTTTGATAGATACAGGAGCGACATTAGGTTTAGCAAACGAAGACCTGGATTCATTTAAACAAATAAAACTTAACAACCCAATACCATATAGCACCATAAGGGGCAGAGAAGTAATTAATTATGAAATACATACCACAGCACCAATGGAGTTTAATCTACCTGATAATGCTACAATTAGAAGATAGCACCATTGAAAGGCAGAAAGTATAATTTCATCATAGGAATAGATATCTTAAACTACTTAAATACCTTCATTAATTTAGAACGAAAAATAATAATACTTAATCAGAAAGAGAGCTATTTTATCAATAATTCGTACGTATATGAAGAAATAGATACATTAGAACCAACTGATACGACATTCGAAAATTTACAACTAGGACATCTATAATAAAAAAATTCGAAAAATTATTTTTTAGGGAGGGTGACAACCTTACTGGTGCGACAGAAATAGAACACGATATACGAACAACTACCAACGAACAGTTAAATTCCAAATTATATAGATATCCCCCAAAACATGAGGAGGAAGTTAGGAAGCAAATCAAAGAAATGGAGACACAGGGAATAATCAGGAAAAGTAATTCTCGTTATTCAAGCCCACTAATAGTGATCCCAAAGAAAGCAGATAATTCGGGAAAGAAAAAATTCAGAATAGTAATAGATTACAGAAAATTGAACGAAATAACAATAGATGACAAATTTCCATTACCAAATATTGATTCTCTACGTGACAGTTTAGGACCAGCCCAATATTTCACTACGTTGGCTTTAGCCAAAGGTTACTATCAGACATTGGTAAAGGAAGAAGATAGAAAGAAAACAGCATTTGTACGAATTCATCTGAATGCCATTCGGGTTGAAAAACGCCCCCAGCCACATTTCAATGGCTAATGAACGAAATTCTTCGCGACCATATAAATAAACAAGTAAGAACGTTGCAGTTAGGCGCAACTAACTACGAAATACTTTGTTCCCATAGGTGCATCTTATTTATTTAATAAACATTTAATTATCGAAATATTTCGGCAATTAGCAAACGTACATGGCAAGCAACAAACGTTTTTCCTATACATACATACAGATTTACACACAATTTTCTATGTATGCATACAAAGTTTGCATGCCAGAATATTGTAAGAATTGTGACTGAACTGTGAATTTTTCGATCGTTACTTTAGTTTTGTCAAAAGGCGCTCTAGTAATGCCTTATTTCGTTTTAGTTAACAAAGCTCAGATTAGGGCAGTGGCGCTGGTGGTAAGCGCTATGCGAGCTATACTTAGGTGCGTGGGTTCGAATCCCGCAGAAAACTTTTTTTCAAAGATTATTATTTTTTAATTTTTTTATATTTGTATATTTATTATAAAATGCTTGCTGCCAATTGATAATAATTTATAAACATACTCATATGAATTGTGCATTTAAGCAAAAACTAAAACAACTTTTCCGATTTGCCGCTTCGTGGAAAGCAGTTTTTCTATGCATACACATATGTATGTATGTGTACAGAGATGTTTGTACGTGTACACACATCCAAGTGTGTATACATATTGCAAGAATTGCGATTGTATTGTTTTGTATTGTCTTGTTTAGCTAACGATTACATGATATTTTCAAAAGACCTGGGTACAAATCCCACTGGAAACTTTTTATTTATTAATCGAAAATTTATAAATTTTATTTTCTAAAATCCATCTTAGCAATTACTATTAAGCTATTATATGCATGAATCATGCAGTTGGCCACAACACACTTCTTTGCCGATTTGCCACGCCCCAGTGGGCGTAGACGCATAATTTTTTGCTAGGTCTTAGAAAGAGGCGAGGCTACATGACTGCAAAATTTGGTTGCTTACATTCCAAAAATGCGGAAATTACAAGGTATTTTTCGATATGCCACGCGCCCAAAAAGGCTGAAAAATTATTTTTGGGTCATCGATAGAGGAGGACATTAGTAACTCAACCATCCAAATTTCAAGCTTCTAGCTCTAAAACTATAGGAGATATAAACTGTCTACCATAGCTTATTGATCTTGGGTTGTCAACCCGAGTATACATGAAAAATTTCAAGTCTCTTGTGTTAATAGTGTTCAAAATATAGCACAATTTGAAAAATCACTATATATTCCGGTCCGATTTGCCACGCCTTCAATGGACGTAGACATAAAACTTTTTGATCGATCTTCTTAGAATCATAACAAACTCAAGGAAAAATTTCAGCGTTCTAGCTTTAACGTTTTTACGTTTTTCCCGATTTTCCACGCCCCCAATGGGCGTAGATATATCCGCCATATCTTTTTGAACTCTACCTGCCTATTTATCTCCTCCTGCATCTTGGGATTCTTGGGGAAGTATCGCTATTTTATTGGCCGCGTGAGCTATGTATAACTAACTCTGCTCATTATACATCATATATTTTCCGCTATAAGTTTAGTATAACTAACTTTGCTCATTATACATCATATGTTTTCCGCGATAAGTTTAGTTTAAGAAAATGTCATCTCTAAAAACGATGTACACATGTTGCATGCAACTTGACTGCAGGTTGAGAAACATTTTTGACAATGATGAAATAATAAGCAACATTGTGAAATTCAAATTCTAGTGAAAATGCGGCGTCGCCAGAATGGGCTAGCAACATTGTAATTTTGGGCATTATTAGGTTTGAAGCAACAGAGTTCACATCAGAGACTGGACAAAAGAAGTCCAATGCTATGAATTTTAAAAATAAAGAAACTTAAAACAAAATTGGCGCAACCGGTAGGATTCTCTTTCTATAAGGAATCCAGTGATCAAACCGAAACATAAATAAATCACTACAAATCAGTGATATATAAAAATTAAACTAAAAATCAGTTCAATAAACAAATCACTACAAATCAGTGATATATACAAATTAAACTAAACAAGTAAGAAACTCTAGTCGAGAGTGCTCGACTAGATAATACCCTGATAATACCAAGTTGTATTTCTCATTCAAAGATACAGATGCAGATGATGGAAAAATTTGTATTTCATATTCTAACTCAATTGAGCATGTACATCTTCAAGATGACCTTAATGCATTTCAAGGTTGGTGTGAGGTTCATCATTTACATTTAAATTGCTCCAAGTGTATGACTATGACCTTCTGTCGTACTATTCCCCACTTGCTCGACTATAAAATAATTGATATTTCCTTACAACGTGTCTTCCCCGTCAAAGACCTTGGCGTTCTCTTTGACACTAAACTTAATTTTAATCTGCATCACAAATGAAGCCAATATGTGCTAGGCTTTATTAAACGATGGTCTAGGAATTTAATGATTCTTTTGTTAGCAAGCAGTTATATATTTCACTTGTTCGCCTTATCTTAGAGTATTGTTCTGTTATTTGGTCTCCGCAACATAAACAGTATCAGGAACGAATTGAATCGGTCCAGAAACAGTTTCTATCATAGTAGGCTTCTTCTTATTGATCTCCATCATTAATAAATCGTAGGACAATCTACTAACTATAATAAATATTATCACGTATAAGATTTATTTAGCGGAAGAGAGCTCTCTCTTCCGCTAAATAATCATTGCTTTCAGCTTATCTTAGGGAACTTAATTCAAATGCCCGGATGTGAACATAGTTTTTTGTTTTTGCTATCTATCTTATTGCCTTCTCTTCGTCTCACTCTGAATTTTTTTTTTTTTTTTTTTTTTTGTATATTTCCTTTCTTTTTGCTAATCTTTAGTCTAAATATTTATTTTGAAATTGTTAGTTCATAATCAGTCCTAAGAACTTTTAATATTAATTTTTAAGTTTTCAATTAACACTATTTTGTCATACTTTCAATAGTATCAGTGGCTATGAATTGGGGCATTGCTGGCCGGACTGGCAAATAAAACACCCCCATCGGGTTGGTGATACTAATGATAATTTAAATGTTCTGTATATGTTGTTTTAGGCTTTATTATTAATATATATTTATATTTGTCTTAAGCTTGACTTTAGTTTTTTCAACACCTTAATTAAAAATAAATAAAATAAATAAATTATATGGTAGTGGTGCCTTCAATAATCGACCTCCTACTCGTAGCAACTCGTGGATGAAAAACGTTGTCAGTTTTTGCAATGCCGGTTGTAAAACGATTGATTTCTTTAGCTTCTTTATTTCATCGATGAATTCAATGTGTTGAATGACGGATACGACTACAAGAAAAGCGAAACTTACTTCAGAAGCTGTAGGAATCAGTGAAATATGACTTTCTTGTTTTCCATTGATAAAGCGGAACATATATGCAACTATGAGGATTAACTTAGAATATGAAGAAGTTGCTTCAATAAGCTGTACGATGGAATTTGGCACCTCATCGACCGCGATCATAGTAATTGCGGTTCCACGCTTCTCTAACAGCTCTAATTCTTTCGATAATGTGAGTTGTGAATTGGTTGACCATAATGTGTCAGAAAGCTTTCTTTACCGCATCCCACAGTGTAGCTAACAATTCTGCAGTACACAACTCCACCCGCGGAAAAGATTTTGTTTTTAAAGGCGCTACCTTTCATTTGGCGATTAGTGGCCTGGTAGTGATACCCTCATCTGTTTGTTCTTACGTATAAACAACAACCGTAGGCTCTCGTTGAGGCGTCGGCAAATCCATGGATTTGGCATCCTTTTGAGTGTGCCAATGTAACGTGGTATATGCAACGAGTCTAAATTTGAGAAACAGCTAGTTATTGCCTGAAATGCTTGTCTCATTTGGACAGGTAATTAGCCATCCCACCCAAGTTTGTGCAACCACATTTCTTGTAGAAGGACCTTCGCACGAGCTACGATCTGACTTAACAAACCTAAGGTGTCGTATATCCGTGCCACAAACGACAGAACGAACCGTTTGGTTGGTTATATTTCTGTTAATGCAGTTCATGGAGTATCTAAAAATGTCATCCATGGGATTCCAAATTAATACTAAGGTTGTAAGGCTAGAAATAGCTAGCCGAGAAATAGCTAGCTCAGTCTGCCCAGGGCCCATTTTACAAATTATTTATTTTAATGGGATACTGGTTAGGAGGAAGGGGAGAGATTCGGTTAGCGCAATGTAACTTAGGCATAGATATCAGCCGTGGAACAACCAGGCGTAGCCGCCGGTGCTCACTCAAAGGTGCAGCGTCTTTTCACGGCTAGGGGCTTTCGTCCTCCTGGCAAACTGGTCACGGACGCGTTCCAAAACTGCCTGTCGTCGCCTTCCCGGGTTCGCCCGTGTTTCCAGTCTCCCCTCCTTTTCTCCTGGGGATCTCCGCTCCTCTTCTCCTTTCGCAACTGCCCCTACTTTTCGTAGGAAGGCCCTTTCTGGTCCCCGCATTCCATTTTCCGTCGCTTCCCAACTTCATATGACCCACCGGCGTGCCCCCGCTCGGCGCGTCTCTCGTGTTAGCCTGCACGACTTTTCTTGCTCTCTTCGCTTGGGTTGCTTGTCGATCAAATCCTGGCCGTTAAGCCGGCTGCCCTCTTTCGACGCGACACGCTCCACCGGCAGCGACGCTTCTCCTAGCGGCGTCTCCTCCACCCACATTTCCAGCGTCGCGTCGCCGCAATGCATCGAAGTGCCCATTGCACACAAAAATTTCCATCCCCAAGATTACATGGTCCAACATGGTCGGCATGATGAGTACCATCATCACTCCTCACTGAGGAAACTGCGTGGGGCCCCGGCTTCGACCGTGGCGGTCATCGTCTGACCCCCGATTGATACTGTCGCCACGATCTTCCCGTCTTCCACTCTCCTGTGGGTCCAGCGCTCCCGCGAATTATGTACTTCTTTTTTAGATTAATACATGTTCTTTATTTGAGGCATAAAATACAACTGAACTCTTATTCAATTCTATGGGGGATTTTATATAATTCTTTTTGTTTCCAATCATGGTGAAATACTCTTATGCTAGGCAGCGGAGGCTGCGATAATTGTTTATGTTTACAATATTGGAGCGGCGTCTTATTGCTAAAGTGTGTTTATATTATGCAGCTGGGCTGTGACCAAAAAGTTTCAAATAGCCTTTGATAGCTAGTGGAGGCTGCGATGCTTGTTTATATTATGTAGCTGTGACAAACATTATTGTTTACAATATTGGGTCTGCTCTTGAGTTAGCAATAAGTGTCCGTTATTCTTATGATACTTTTGGCTCAAGAGTTTTTTACATTAAGGTAGATTGTAAGCCTTTAGTGTCGACTGTAGTTCTTGGAAATGAAGCTAATGGTATGGTGTCAGCTGACGCTGTGAGAAGTGATGCTGATGGAATAACTCCTCCCCTCTTAGAGTGTGAATTCTCCTGAATTCTTTCCAAATTAATGTTAATATTTTGCCTTTTGGATCTTAAGTATACATAAATAATAAAACATAAAAAATGATTAAAAGTATTAATATAATGCCATTTGTTACTTTTCTTTCATATTTTAGTTCTGTGATTTCTTTTAAATTTTCAAAATTTTTT
>JAUESR010000150.1:0-18944 GCA_030914345.1 Drosophila koepferae | reverse complement strand
TTTTTGTATTCGTTTATTAACAAAATTATATATTATTACATTAATCTTATTTAGGCGTGAGGCGAGGGCTACTAGAGATTAGGACTAGTGATAGCGCAATATGCTTGCGGACGGGCCGTAAAGCCTGCTTCGCAAGCGCTTTGCACTATCTTAGGCTGGGACGCCTCGTCTTCTATCCGCTCAACTCTGCGGAGCTCCGGTCCTGACCGTGCTGCGAAGGTGCTTGTTAGATTTCAAGCTGCCTCCGATTCCAGCCTGTGATGTTGACGATATTGTCCGTTCCAATGGAACGGCCAACTGCCTCTTCTAGGCAACGCCTCTCCTCCTGGAAGAGTCCACACTCAAACAGACGTGTTTGGCATCTTCTACCAGACCTAGTCCGCACCATGGGCATTCGTCAGTTTCGTCGTGGCCAAAGCGCTTCAGATAGCTCCGAAAGCATCCATGTCCCGTGAGAATCTGCGAAAGATAAAAATTAACCTCACCGTGTTTACGGTTTAGCCAAGGATCAAGCTCCGGGATGAGCGTGTGGGTCCATCGCCCTTTTGTTGAGCGGTTCCACCTTCTTTGCCATCGTGCAATGCTGTTTGCCCTGATAGCGTTGCGTCGTACGGGCTCATGTGTGTTCCGCTCCACGGCCTCGGCAACCAAATCCTCCAGTGGGTACCATTCCGGCAATGACGAGCGCTGCGTCATCGGAAACTGTCCTGAAAGCGCAGCTTACTCTGATTGCGCTCAATCTGTAGATGGCGCAAATGCCTCGGCTGTAGCTCGGCGTTGCCATCGCACTTGACCATATCGGTGCAGCATAGAGAATGATGGACCCTAGTGACGCTCATTAGGAGGAGACGTCGTTGTTGCCTTGGTCCCCGCGTGTTGAGCATATTCTTGAGAGAGCTCTACAAGAATCAGCTGCTTTTTTTATGCACATATTCTAAGTGCTCGCGGAAAGTTAATCTCGTGTCTATCATGACGCCAAGATACTTTATCGCCCTCTTAGATGCGATGGTAACGTTGCCGATCTTTATATTGGCAGTTTCCACTCTCTTGCGACTGCTGACTAGGAACGACTTCCGTTTTGTGCGCCGCTAGCTCTAGTCCAGCTCCAGACAACCAGCTTCGTATGCGATTGATACTTGCGCTGCACATATCCTCAGTATCTTTAAGCTCCTTTCCTATGGTGACGACTGCTACATCATCAGCAAAGCCAATGGTGTGCGCACCTGCTGGTAGTTCCAAGCGTAGTACGCGCCGTCGTACATCATATTCCATAGGAGAGGCCCCAGCACTGAACCTTGGGGGACTCCAGCTGACACTATATGAGTTTGGGGACCCTCACTCGTATTGTATATTAGTGTTCTTTCCTCTGAAGTAGCTCCTCACTATTTCTTTTAGATATTTAGGGATATTATATTGTGACATCGCATCCAGTATCATATCCCAACTAGCTGTGTTGAAGGCATTCTTCACATCAAGAGTCGCAATGATGCAGTAGTGCTTCGTCCCGTGCTTCCATCTGGTACCTTGGATGGCGGAAGCTGCCAGGCCGACAACTTTATCAAGCGCATCTGCTGTTGAACGGGCCTTCCGAAAACCAAATTGGTTAGGTGAAAGGCCTCCGGCGCTATCAATGGCACTCTCCAGCCTAGAGCAAATCAGTTTCTCAAACACCTTTCCCATGGTGTCTAAGAGACAGATAGGTCTATATGAGGATGGCTCATCCGGTGGTTTGCCAGCCTTAGGTAGCAATACCAAGTTCTGAATTTTCCATATTGCGGGGGAACGTCTCATGAATTATACATTCGTTGTATAATTCCGCGAACGCGCTTGGGTGCAAGGCGAGGGCTAGCTTTAGCGCACGATTTGGGATCCCGTCTGGCCCTGGGGCTGAGTTAAGTCTAAGACCTCTGAGAGCTACTAATATCTCCTCGTCCGTAACTAAGTCAATCTGAGTGCTCGTTGAGCCCTGCTCGGCAGACATGGTCTCAGGGGCATGAATGGAGCTTAGTCTTTCTGGAAAGAGTGTTTCCACAATCGATTTAAGCTCCAAACGATCCATAGGCTGCACCTGATTACCTGCGTATAGTCTTTTAACCACTATCTTATATGCCCTCCCCCAAGGGTCATATTCGGCTGAGTCGCACAATTCTAAGAAGCACTCTCTTTGCTTGCCCGAATGGCCTTCTCAGCTGTCTTCTAGCCGCCTGGTATGCTATTTGCTTTTCTTCTACATATGTGGTCCTACCACGGGCGCGTTGGTAGCTTCTTCTCGCCTGGATGCATTTGCGTCGAATGTCACCTATTTGTGCAGTTCCACCACCATACATAGGCGTTTGTTGTCGCATGAACCGCTTGCGGCGTAGCATACTACTACTGCAGGCACTCTGAATTTGGGCTACCATTTGGCATGCTCTGGCCTCAGCATTGCCAGATGTGCCCAGCGACTGAATGGCCACTGAAAAGGCCAAGGGATTGAAAGATCCAGCTGATACGATTCTCTCCACAAGTTGGCGCCCTGGCAAGTGGCTCCCCTATTGTGAACAGAAGTGCGTGTGATCGCTGCCCGTATAGCTATCGCAAAGACTCCATTGTTGCTTCCCGAAAAAGGGATGAAGTGACAAAAGTAATGTCAATTACCGATCCGTATCCAGCCCTACTGAAGGTGTACTCTTGGCCAGTATGAGCAGTGCAACATCTAATGTCGCGAAGATCTCCAGTAGGATACGGCCTCTGGCATTAGTTGTGTGGCCTACCCCATTCTAACGCCCATGAATTGAAGTCCGCCTGCTATAATGGCCTTCCGACCCCTAGCATCCACGGCAAGCTCATCGAGCGTCGCTGTGAAATCGCTGAGCTGCGTGCTGGGGGGCCAGGTAGCAACTGTATAGCCATAAGCTACCGTATCGGCCGCGTACGAATCCATTGAATGGCTTAACATCTGAAAGCACATTCGTTGAACCGCCCACATGCCCATAGCGCTGCTTTGCCAGTACTGTCTGTTGCCCACGTTCTGGGACAGCTGTGATCTTACAGTGATGAGGTTCACTGAGAAAGGCTACATCTATAAATTTTTCTCTTACAGTCTGCTCTAGTAGATCTTGCGCAGCTATACAATGATTTAAGTTAAGTTGAAGAAACCTTAACATTTCATTTTACGCGCAGCTTCACGGTAGGATGGGCACTTGAAGCTGCCTGCTGAATGATCCGTCTGCTTTTCGCCTTTACGGACGCAGAGGCTACATTTGGGCGGCTTGGTGCATGCTTTGCACTATGACCCATCTCGCCACACCTGAAACAGGCACCCTTCAGGTCACAGTCGCTAGTGCAGTTAGCGGCTATATGACCGTAGTCGAGACACTTGAAGCAGCGTTTAGGCTGGTCCACGGCTCGGATACGGCATATTACCCCATCCTATCCTAATTTTGGACAACTCGAGCAGAGTTTTGGCTTTCCCAACTGGGAGAGCAACTGTAGCTCTTTGCTGTCCCCCGTAAGCTGACCGAAGCGATTTAATGACCGTAATGGGGAGTGAGCTATCTTTCAACTCCACCCTAATTGCCTCTATTATCTCCTCTTTGCTCGCTAGTTCATCAAGATCACGAATCTCAATGTGTGCCGTTTCGGTAAGTGTTTTAACTACCGCTCTGTCGCCCAATGCCTTGCCTACAGCCTCGTGAAGAGCATCTGCACTATTGCTCCGGCTTCCTGCTTAGTTGCAACAGGAGGTCCCCCTTAGCTGTCTTTCTAATCCCTTGAACATCGCCACTCAGATGTTTTAAATTTGGGTCGCTCTTAACTACGCGAAGCATGTCCGCATAGCTGCACCCGCCTACGCCAGAGATCGCAATTGCGTCAGTTCTGGGCCGCTTTTGTATGGGCTTGCGACCCTTGACGACCGTCCAGCTACTCTTGCTAGTCTGTGGATCTGCTTGATTTGCATTCCTAACTGCCGCACCTATTGCTATTGATTCTACCGTACGCTTCTGTTGGGCCTCGACTTTTTTGAAGGAGTTTTCCTCACTTCGGCGGGCTACTTCCCTTGGCCGTTTGGGCGTATTGCTACTCTTTTGAGCACTAATGCTCGCTTTATGGACTTTCTCCACTGCTTTCTTGGGCGGCGTGGTCTGCACCTCGCAGTTTTTAACTGTGCGGTCGCAGAACTTTTCGGCCCCGCCTTGTGAAGATTGACCAGTTTGGTCAACTCCTCTCTCATTAGGGCATTTATATGCCGCTGACCACCAAATAAAGCAGACAAGCCCTCCAAGGTAACTCCTATTTGAGCTAACGCTTCCTTTAAGGACTTCGGTGCCTGGCAAACAGCCACTGGGGACTGACTCGGTGCTACCGGCTGCGGCAACGCCCTCAATTGTTGCTGCGGTGACCGCTGTAGCGAAGAGCGGCGCGCGAAGGCTTGCAGCTCATCCTCCATCATGGCCTCCATACCTGCTCCGACTACCGCGGCGTGTAGCCTGTAGTGGGCAATGGCTACCAAAATTTGAATTAGGTGGCCCCACTAATTTAAAACTCAGCTTAGCTTCGAGACACTAGGAGCCCGGAAGTAGGCACTACTTTAGACTGCGTCTAAAAGTATGCAGTACTTTAGCTACTGTAACTTCGCCTCAGAAGTTAGGTTGTTGTCTTTGCTAGACCAAAACTACTCAAAATGGTTAGGTTACTCAAAAAGAGTGTCCGCTGCGATTTCCAGCACTAATCAGCTGTGCACCTGATTGTTATTATTTGTGCAAGTGTGACAATTGTGACACACAAGCACAAGTAAAAACGCTTTCCCGCCCTGTGTCGAGGAAAAAAGAGATGGAAGGCCAAAAAGACGCTACCGCCCCCCCCTCTCTTGCACCACACTCGGCGAAGCGGATACTTCGCGACGCCGCCACAAAGCGTTCGACACGTTTTAAGTGTTTTTCTCGCAGTCTTTGGAACAGCTGGGTAAGTATAATCCGCAGCATACACGTTGTCTTTAATGATTTCCACTCTTACAGCGAAAACAAAATATAGAATACTGGACCGCGAAAACACCGACCGTACTCCGCGACAACGCCAACTCTCTCCATATGTATGTATATGTACATTGTGCTGTATGTATATGTAATTTATTTTATTTTATTTATTTATTTATTTTTTTTTTTTTGTTGCACATTTTCACGTTTGCCTCTACATACCCTTACAGTACTAGTAGTAATGTTGTTGGTAACATTAATTTTCCGCTGTTTTCCGTTGTTTACCGGCTGCGCCAGTTATCGTCCGGGAGCAAGGGCGACCCAATCGTGGCCGAGGTTGTGTATAAGTACTTAATTTATAGTAACGATCGATTTTATATTTTATTTCTTAGGGCTTCTTCACATTTGAGTGAGAGTGAGTCTCGTTCTCTGGCGGTCGTCGGTCTTCTTTATTTTTCGCCGAAACTCACTCAGCACTCGCTGCTCAAAACGGGGCACACTCGATCACATTCGACGCACGGACGAGTGAACAGCTGATATAGCGCAGCTGAGATAGATCAGATAGTCTCTGCGCAGACGAACAAAAATAAAGAAAGCAGTTGCAAATTGCAAGTAGAAGTGAACAGAAGTGTATTATTTACAGGTCCCATATTGGTAATTGGCGCAGCCGGTATACGACCCAAGGATCGCTGGAAGACCACAATAATTTTATTAAATACCAAATATAAGGTAAGACCCAGTGACAAAATAAAAAGTGAAATGAGTAAAAAAATTTTATGAAAAAAAAAAAAATAATAATAATAATAATAATAATAAATAAATAAAATAAAATAAATAAATAGTAAAAATAATAATAAATATATTAAAATAAAATATATAAATATGTAAACAATTTCCACTGTGCAGATATCTATCGCAGATACTGCCACGGAAATTATTAAAATAAAATATATAAATATATAAACAATTTCCACAGTGCATACATCTATCGCAGATACTGCCACGGAAATTATTAAAATAAAATATATAAATATATAAACAATTTCCACTGTGCAGATATCTATCGCAGATACTGCCACGGGAATTTATGAAACAAAACATACACACATATATTAACACTTTCCACTATGCAGACATCTATCGCAGATACTGCCACGGAAATTTATGAAACAAAACATACACACATATATTAACAATTTCCACTGTTCAGATATCTATCGCAGATACTGCTACGGGAATTATTAAAATAAAATATATAAATACATAAACAATTTCCACAGTGCAGACATCTATCGCAGATACTGCCACGGAAATTATTAAAATAAAATATATAAATATATAAACAATTTCCACTGTGCAGATATCTATCGCAGATACTGCCACGGAAATTATTAAAATAAAATATATAAATATATAAACAATTTCCACAGTGCAGACATCTATCGCAGATACTGCCACGGGAATTTATGAAACAAAACATACACACATATATTAACAATTTCCACTGTGCAGATATCTATCGCAGATACTGTCACGGGAATTTATGAAACAAAACATACACACATATATTAACAATTTCCACTGTGCAGACATCTATCGCAGATACTGCCACGGGAATTTATGAAACAAAACATACACACATATATTAACAATTTCCACTGTGCAGACATCTATCGCAGATACGGCTACGGGAATTATTAAAATAAAATATATAAATATATAAACAATTTCCACAGTGCAGACATCTATCGCAGATACTGCCACGGGAATTTATGAAACAAAACTTACACACATATATTAACAATTTCCACTGTGCAGACATCTATCGCAGATACTGCCACGGGAATTAATGAAACATAATATACTGTAAGGCGGCTCATCGGATGAACCGCCTCACATTGATCAGCAGTATATATAAGAACTGGAATTAGTAGATAGGGCCTTTTTTAGTACGCAAGTGTCGCAGTGTATTTTTGTAGTATGTAAGATTAGTAGTATATATGAACTGGAATTAGTAGATAGGGGTTTTTTAATACGTAAGTGTCGTAGTGTATTTTTGTAGTATGTAAGAATTTGCTCAGCGGATGAACCGCTTTACATTGATTAGTAGTACGTAAGAGTTAGAGATTTAGAAGATAAGTTTTGCAAAGGAACCTAATATATTTCGTTTTTATAATTTTGTTAGTCGCTAAGTAACATTTGTTTAGAGTATAAGTCCAACATTTTTGAATTCACTAGATTAGCGAGCGCAGTGTCGAAGATCGGCAATGCAACCCTGGCGTGGTGGAAGGCTCTGAGGCAGGGTCGCATTGCCGATAAAATGAAGAGCGACACCTCGAAGGCCTGGCTCAAGAAAAGAGCCAGGCAGTCACTGAAAGCGCGCCGGGCTATAAGGACGTAACAACATAAGTAGCGATAAGTGTAAAAATTGAAAGAAAAGAAGCGAAGAACAGAAACCGCCGAGAATGCGCGAAATAAAGAATTAAAGGAAACACGTGAGTTATCTCTTCTAGTTAATGCCAGATAGATGATAGAAATTCATACCCCCCGTATAATGCGAACCACCTTCCCCGTAAGACTTACAACTAACCCGGCAGTTCGGGAACGTGGCCATTGCCCGTTCACCAGGCGGACAAATCCCTGGCTGTAAAAGGCGCTGTGCCTCGAGAGAACACCGGCGGTAACGCCTGGCTGTTCCTCGGCCGGCGACTCTGCCTCAGTAGTATCCCAATCTCAGTGTCTGAGCAGTTCTGGAGCGTGGCCATTGGCCGTTCGCCAGGCGGACAAATGCCTGGCCGTAAAGGGCGCAGTGCCTCGAGTGAACACCGGCGGCAACGCCTGGCTGTTCCTCGGCCGGCGCCTCTGCTCTAGTCAGTGTTGCCATCTTTTCGCCAAGAAAACAGGACAGTTGACACCAAAAAAAGGACAAAAAAGGGCCAAAATATTTTTGAAAAGGTAAAAAAAAACGGATAACATTTTTTCTATTTCTAAAGTATAATTTTATTTTAATCTCTTATATAAAAATAAGTCGGGTTTTCTGTTCTGATGATTCTTAACTCCAAACGCACTAACCGATTTCCACGGTTTTGCATTTGTTGGAAAGTTCACGGGATCCATGAGGTTAGTAGATAAGAAAAACATAAAAATAAGTTGGACTTCCCTTCCTGACGGTACAAATTCAGCTCATAACACTCTGTTCAGTTAATTTCATTTCATTATGTTTTTTCAAACGCTTAGTTCACTATGACGCTTACGTAAAATCGGTACTGTGAAATTGGGTATTTGAGATTAAAGTTATTCGTTTCCTAACAGTTCGTTTGGAAGCATTAAATTAATCACGTGTATTGTGAAAATTTTTATTCAGTTTCAACAGCAGGTATTTGTTCTTAATGTGGTAAGTTGAACTGTGTAAATTATGCGGATCGTGCATTTAAGTTAAATTCACCAGACTCTCCATAGTCAAAAATGCCGAAAGCACGACGTTCAAACATTGGCCGCCGTACTAGACATGCAAGACAGCAACAAGTGTATTCACAGAACTTAAGCGAAGAAAGACTAAATATAATAAGAGAAAATAACCCGATTGAGACGACGCGTGAGCACACGAAGATCATTGGCATCATACAATCGCTTGGCATTCCAATATGATCCCACTGCGAACTACAGTGATGATGACAATTTAAAAATTGGACCAATGACAACTGTATGCCGATATTGCAATGCCTTAAAGTTCAAAACAGAAACGGCTGGATTGTGCTGCGCAAGAGGAAAAGTCAAACTGGATCCATTACTTACACCACCACAGCCACTGAAACAATTGTTCGAAGGAACTGATCCCGATTCCAAGCATTTTCTTCAACGTATCCTTGAATACAATAACTGCTTCCGCATGACTTCTTTGGAGCGAATCTCATTCGAGAAGGCGGTTTCAACCCAACTTGCAAGGTAAAAGATACAACACACACAACCAATCACTCACACTAATCAATCACACCAACACAATCAATATGCAGGGAACACAACAGTTAAAGAGACGAATTATTGAACAGTTGCAAGCATTTTTACACGCTAATAACGCTGTGGTTAATATGTTCAAAACAGCATTGGAACGAATGCCATCGCATACACACAAATTTGTCATAAGAGCAGATCAGACCCCAACAGGTGAACATGTGCGACGATTTAATGCACCCATCGTTGATGATGTTGCTGCAATTATTGTTGGTGATCCAACCACATCACGGGACATTGTCATTCAGCGCAGAAGTAATATCATGCATCGTGTAAATGAGACACATCGTTTGTACGATGCGTTACAATATCCAATCATTTATTGGCAAGGGCAAGACGGATACGACATCACGTTGAAGATGGTCGATCCAATTACAGGTACAATATTAACACACTAATTATTGCTATTATCCATTTCATTTTGCATTTTCAGGCATATCAACGAACCAAAATTTAAGTGCAATGAATTACTATGCGTATCGTATGATGATTCGTACGCATGAGGAGAATGTCATTCTGAAGTGCCGTCGGCTCTTCCAGCAATTCGCTGTCGACATGTATGTCAAAGTCGAGACCGAACGTTTGGCGTTCATTCGATTCAATCAGGCAAAGCTACGAACTGAGGACTATATTCACTTGCGTTATGCAATTCATTCAGATGGTAATGTTCAGGATATTGGACGCCTGACGATTCTCCCATCATCTTACATTGGAAGCCCACGCCACATGCACGAATACGCTCAAGACGCTATGACGTACGTGAAAAATTATGGAACTCCGGATTTATTTATTACGTTCACATGCAATCCGAAGTGGAGGGAAATTGAACGTGAGTTGGACCCGGGCCAAAAACCGCCAGATCGCCATGACATAATTGTTAGCTATTGGAAATGGAGAAGTCCCAGTTGATGCGACAACTGGATTAATTACTCTTACCAACGACTTTTGCCGATTTGTAGACTCTCAATTAGCTCTTATTGAAAATATTTTCCCAAACATTAGTGAGAAATATCAGAATTATGCTTGGTTAAGTCAACGAGCAATTCTCGCCGCAAAGAATAATGATGTACACACATTGAATTTCATCATTCAATCAAAAATCGATGGCTATTTGGTGACATATAAATCCATTGATTCCATAACAAATCCCGATGATGTAGTAAATTATCCAACGGAGTTTTTGAACTCTCTGGAGTTACCAGGATTTCCACCACATAACTTGCAACTCAAAGTTGGTTCACTTATTATGATATTGCGTAATTTGAATCCACCGCGAGTTTGCAACGGTACTCGGCTTGCGGTGAAAAGACTTATGCCGAATTTGATTGAGGCAACCATTATTAACAGAAAATACGCAGGTGAAAATGTATGTATTCCTCGAATTCCAATGATTCCGACTGATCTTCCGTTTGAATTCAAACGTTTGCAATTTCCGGTTCGCCTTAGATTCGCAATGACAATTAACAAGTCGCAAGGCCAATCGCTTAGTGTTTGCGGGATCAATTTAGAAAATCATTGTTTTTCACATGGGCAGCTATACGTTGCGTGTTCACGAGTTGGGAAACCATCCTCTTTGTTTGTGTTAACGTCAGATCAAAAAACAAAAAATGTGGTTTACCAACGAGCACTTCAATGAAAGGGATAATTTGCGGACACGCTTTGATTTTGGATTCACTTTCAGAGAAGTTCAACTAAATTTCATTTTTGTAATCAAAATGAATTAATTACTGTTGTGAAATGAAATAGTTTTTCTTTTTCAAATATCGAAAAAAAAAAAAAAATATCTTCATCTTTTAATCCACAAACGGAATGTTACAAAAAACGAATCCATCTGGTGACGAAGCGGAGTTCGCCGGGTTTTCTAGTTTTCGTTTATAAGGTATAGCACCTCATCAAAATTGGTATTTTCGTTGCTATATGTATTTTTCGTTGTAGTCCAAACCTAATCCAAAGATAATATATTTAATTGTATGTAATTGTTAACTAGTAAAACCAACCTAATTACCAAAATAGAAATTAACGTATCAATATGCAGCTATTCCTTAATTTGATTTTAACCAAATTGACTTGGCTGAACACCCTTTCCACCTCAGCATTTGACGACACGGCACGGCAATGACAGCAAAGTGATAACAAATGCACTCAGGTCCGAAAAGTTTTTGTTTCCTGCTGAGTCTGTGTGGTTCTGAACTTCAGTCCAGAAAGATACGATACTTTCTTTATCTCTCCATTCTACAAGTTTTGTATTTAAACTGCACTTGAAATAAGTCGGGTTTTCTGTTCTGATGATTCTTAACTCCAAACGCACTAACCGATTTCCACGGTTTTGCATTTGTTGGAAAGTTCACGGGATCCATGAGGTTAGTAGATAATAAAAACATAAAAATAAGTTGGACTTCCCTTCCTGACGGTACAAATTCAGCTCATAACACTCTGTTCAGTTAATTTCATTTCATTATGTTTTTTTCAAACGCTTAGTTCACTATGACGCTTACGTAAAATCGTACTGTGAAATTGGGGGTATTTGAGATTAAAGTTATTCGTTTTCCTAACAGTTCGTTTTGGAAGCATTAAATTAATCACGTGTATTGTGAAAATTTTTATTCAGTTTCAACAGCAGGTATTTGTTCTTAATGTGGTAAGTTGAACTGTGTAAATTATGCGGATCGTGCATTTAAGGTTAAATTCACCAGACTCCTCCATAGTCAAAAATGCCGAAGCACGACGTTCAAACATTGGCGCCGTACTAGACATGCAAGACAGCAACAAGTGTATTCACAGAACTTAAGCGAAGAAAGACTAAATATAATAAGAGAAAAATAACCGATTGAGACGACGCGTGAGCACACGAAGATCATTGGCATCATACAATCGCTTGGCATTCCAATATGATCCCACTGCGAACTACAGTGATGATGACAATTTAAAAATTGGACCAATGACAACTGTATGCCGATATTGCAATGCCTTAAAGTTCAAAACAGAAACGGCTGGATTGTGCTGCGCAAGAGGAAAAGTCAAACTGGATCCATTACTTACACCACCACAGCCACTGAAACAATTGTTCGAAGGAACTGATCCCGATTCCAAGCATTTTCTTCAACGTATCCTTGAATACAATAACTGCTTCCGCATGACTTCTTTTGGAGCGAATCTCATTCGAGAAGGCGGTTTCAACCCAACTTGCAAGGTAAAAGATACAACACACACAACCAATCACTCACACTAATCAATCACACCAACACAATCAATAGGCAGGGAACACAACAGTTAAAGAGACGAATTATTGAACAGTTGCAAGCATTTTTACACGCTAATAACGCTGTGGTTAATATGTTCAAAACAGCATTGGAACGAATGCCATCGCATACACACAAATTTGTCATAAGAGCAGATCAGACCCCAACAGGTGAACATGTGCGACGATTTAATGCACCCATCGTTGATGATGTTGCTGCAATTATTGTTGGTGATCCAACCACATCACGGGACATTGTCATTCAGCGCAGAAGTAATATCATGCATCGTGTAAATGAGACACATCGTTTGTACGATGCGTTACAATATCCAATCATTTATTGGCAAGGGCAAGACGGATACGACATCACGTTGAAGATGGTCGATCCAATTACAGGTACAATATTAACACACTAATTATTGCTATTATCCATTTCATTTTGCATTTTCAGGCATATCAACGAACCAAAATTTAAGTGCAATGAATTACTATGCGTATCGTATGATGATTCGTACGCATGAGGAGAATGTCATTCTGAAGTGCCGTCGGCTCTTCCAGCAATTCGCTGTCGACATGTATGTCAAAGTCGAGACCGAACGTTTGGCGTTCATTCGATTCAATCAGGCAAAGCTACGAACTGAGGACTATATACACTTGCGTGATGCAATTCATTCAGATGGTAATGTTCAGGATATTGGACGCCTGACGATTCTCCCATCATCTTACATTGGAAGCCCACGCCACATGCACGAATACGCTCAAGACGCTATGACGTACGTGAAAAATTATGGAACTCCGGATTTATTTATTACGTTCACATGCAATCCGAAGTGGAGGGAAATTGAACGTGAGTTGGACCCGGGCCAAAAACCGCCAGATCGCCATGACATAATTGTTAGCTATTGGAAATGGAGAAGTCCCAGTTGATGCGACAACTGGATTAATTACTCTTACCAACGACTTTTGCCGATTTGTAGACTCTCAATTAGCTCTTATTGAAAATGTTTTCCCAAACATTAGTGAGAATTATCAGAATTATGCTTGGTTAAGTCAACGAGCAATTCTCGCCGCAAAGAATAATGATGTACACACATTGAATTTCATCATTCAATCAAAAATCGATGGCTATTTGGTGACATATAAATCCATTGATTCCATAACAAATCCCGATGATGTAGTAAATTATCCAACGGAGTTTTTGAACTCTCTGGAGTTACCAGGATTTCCACCACATAACTTGCAACTCAAAGTTGGTTCACTTATTATGATATTGCGTAATTTGAATCCACCGCGAGTTTGCAACGGTACTCGGCTTGCGGTGAAAAGACTTATGCCGAATTTGATTGAGGCAACCATTATTAACGGAAAATACGCAGGTGAAAATGTATGTATTCCTCGAATTCCAATGATTCCGACTGATCTTCCGTTTGAATTCAAACGTTTGCAATTTCCGGTTCGCCTTAGATTCGCAATGACAATTAACAAGTCGCAAGGCCAATCGCTTAGTGTTTGCGGGATCAATTTAGAAAATCATTGTTTTTCACATGGGCAGCTATACGTTGCGTGTTCACGAGTTGGGAAACCATCCTCTTTGTTTGTGTTAACGTCAGATCAAAAAACAAAAAATGTGGTTTACCAACGAGCACTTCAATGAAAGGGATAATTTGCGGACACGCTTTGATTTTGGATTCACTTTCAGAGAAGTTCAACTAAATTTCATTTTTGTAATCAAAATGAATTAATTACTGTTGTGAAATGAAATAGTTTTTCTTTTTCAAATATCGAAAAAAAAAAATATATATATCTTCATCTTTTAATCCACAAACGGAATGTTACAAAAAACGAATCCATCTGGTGGCGAAGCGGAGTTCGCCGGGTTTTCTAGTTTTCGTTTATAAGGTATAGCACCTCATCAAAATTGGTATTTTCGTTGCTATATGTATTTTTCGTTGTAGTCCAAACCTAATCCAAAGATAATATATTTAATTGTATGTAATTGTTAACTAGTAAAACCAACCTAATTGCCAAAATAGAAATTAACGTATCAATATGCAGCTATTCCTTAATTTGATTTTAACCAAATTGACTTGGCTGAACACCCTTTCCACCTCAGCATTTGAAGACACGGCACGGCAATGACAGCAAAGTGATAACAAATGCACTCAGGTCCGAAAAGTTTTTGTTTCCTGCTGAGTCTGTGTGGTTCTGAACTTCAGTCCAGAAAGATACGATACTTTCTTTATCTCTCCATTCTACAAGTTTTGTATTTAAACTGCACTTGAAATAAGTCGGGTTTTCTGTTCTGATGATTCTTAACTCCAAACGCACTAACCGATTTCCACGGTTTTGCATTTGTTGGAAAGTTCACGGGATCCATGAGGTTAGTAGATAAGAAAAACATAAAAATAAGTTGGACTTCCCTTCCTGACGGTACAAATTCAGCTCATAACACTCTGTTCAGTTAATTTCATTTCATTATGTTTTTTCAAACGCTTAGTTCACTATGACGCTTACGTAAAATCGGTACTGTGAAATTGGGTATTTGAGATTAAAGTTATTCGTTTCCTAACAGTTCGTTTGGAAGCATTAAATTAATCACGTGTATTGTGAAAATTTTTATTCAGTTTCAACAGCAGGTATTGTTCTTAATGTGGTAAGTTGAACTGTGTAAATTATGCGGATCGTGCATTTAAGGTTAAATTCACCAGACTCTCCATAGTCAAAAATGCCGAAAGCACGACGTTCAAACATTGGCCGCCGTACTAGACATGCAAGACAGCAACAAGTGTATTCACAGAACTTAAGCGAAAGAAAGACTAAATATAATAAGAGAAAATAACCGATTGAGACGACGCGTGAGCACACGAAGATCATTGGCATCATACAATCGCTTGGCATTCCAATATGATCCCACTGCGAACTACAGTGATGATGACAATTTAAAAATTGGACCAATGACAACTGTATGCCGATATTGCAATGCCTTAAAGTTCAAAACAGAAACGGCTGGATTGTGCTGCGCAAGAGGAAAAGTCAAACTGGATCCATTACTTACACCCACCACAGCCACTGAAACAATTGTTCGAAGGAACTGATCCCGATTCCAAGCATTTTCTTCAACGTATCCTTGAATACAATAACTGCTTCCGCATGACTTCTTTTGGAGCGAATCTCATTCGAGAAGGCGGTTTCAACCCAACTTGCAAGGTAAAAGATACAACACACACAACCAATCACTCACACTAATCAATCACACCAACACAATCAATTGCAACATGTAAGTATTCTATCTTAATTGTGTGCCATCACAGATACAAGGACAAATATATCATTTGCATGGTTCAATGGTGCCAACACCAGATGAACCGCATCAGTTTCTGCAAATATATTTCATTTCGTCAATGGTGGATCAGCTGAATGTGCGATGCAATATGCAGGGAACACAACAGTTAAAGAGACGAATTATTGAACAGTTGCAAGCATTTTTACACGCTAATAACGCTGTGGTTAATATGTTCAAAACAGCATTGGAACGAATGCCATCGGATACACACAAATTTGTCATAAGAGCAGATCGGACCCCAACAGGTGAACAAGTGCGACGATTTAATGTACCCATCGTTGATGATGTTGCTGCAATTATTGTTGGTGATCCAACCACATCACGGGACATTGTCATTCAGCGCAGAAGTAATATCATGCATCGTGTAATGAGACACATCGTTTGTACGATGCGTTACAATATCCAATCATTTATTGGCAAGGGCAAGACGGATACGACATCACGTTGAAGATGGTCGATCCAATTACAGGTACAATATTAACACACTAATTATTGCTATTATCCATTTCATTTGCATTTTCAGGCATATCAACGAACCAAAATTTAAGTGCAATGAATTACTATGCGTATCGTATGATGATTCGTACGCATGAGGAGAATGTCATTCTGAAGTGCCGTCGGCTCTTCCAGCAATTCGCTGTCGACATGTATGTCAAAGTCGAGACCGAACGTTTGGCGTTCATTCGATTCAATCAGGCAAAGCTACGAACTGAGGACTATATACACTTGCGTGATGCAATTCATTCAGATGGTAATGTTCAGGATATTGGACGCCTGACGATTCTCCCATCATCTTACATTGGAAGCCCACGCCACATGCACGAATACGCTCAAGACGCTATGACGTACGTGAAAAATTATGGAACTCCGGATTTATTTATTACGTTCACATGCAATCCGAAGTGGAGGGAAATTGAACGTGAGTTGGACCCGGGCCAAAAACCGCCAGATCGCCATGACATAATTGTTAGCTATTGGAAATGGAGAAGTCCCAGTTGATGCGACAACTGGATTAATTACTCTTACCAACGACTTTTGCCGATTTGTAGACTCTCAATTAGCTCTTATTGAAATGTTTTCCCAAACATTAGTGAGAATTATCAGAATTATGCTTGGTTAAGTCAACGAGCAATTCTCGCCGCAAAGAATAATGATGTACACACATTGAATTTCATCATTCAATCAAAATCGATGGCTATTTGGTGACATATAAATCCATTGATTCCATAACAAATCCCGATGATGTAGTAAATTATCCAACGGAGTTTTTGAACTCTCTGGAGTTACCAGGATTTCCACCACATAACTTGCAACTCAAAGTTGGTTCACTTATTATGATATTGCGTAATTTGAATCCACCGCGAGTTTGCAACGGTACTCGGCTTGCGGTGAAAAGACTTATGCCGAATTTGATTGAGGCAACCATTATTAACGGAAAATACGCAGGTGAAAATGTATGTATTCCTCGAATTCCAATAATTCCGACTGATCTTCCGTTTGAATTCAAACGTTTGCAATTTCCGGTTCGCCTTGGATTCGCAATGACAATTAACAAGTCGCAAGGCCAATCGCTTAGTGTTTGCGGGATCAATTTAGAAAATCATTGTTTTTCACATGGGCAGCTATACGTTGCGTGTTCACGAGTTGGGAAACCATCCTCTTTGTTTGTGTTAACGTCAGATCAAAAAACAAAAAATGTTGGTTTGCCAACGAGCACTTCAATGAAAGGGATAATTTGCGGACACGCTTTGATTTTGGATTCACTTTCAGAGAAGTTCAACTAAATTTCATTTTTGTAATCAAAATGAATTAATTACTGTTGTGAAATGAAATAGTTTTTCTTTTTCAAATATCGAAAAAAAAAAAAAAAAATTATCTTCATCTTTTAATCCACAAACGGAATGTTACAAAAAACGAAGCGAAGCGGAGTTCGCCGGGTTTTCTAGTTTTCGTTTATAAGGTATAGCACCTCATCAAAATTGGTATTTTCGTTGCTATATGTATTTTTCGTTGTAGTCCAAACCTAATCCAAAGATAATATATTTAATTGTATGTAATTGTTAACTAGTAAAACCAACCTAATTGCCAAAATAGAATTTAACGTATCAATATGCAGCTATTCCTTAATTTGATTTTAACCAAATTGACTTGGCTGAACACCCTTTCCACCTCAGCATTTGACGACACGGCACGGCAATGACAGCAAAGTGATAACAAATGCACTCAGGTCCGAAAAGTTTTTGTTTCCTGCTGAGTCTGTGTGGTTCTGAACTTCAGTCCAGAAAGATACGATACTTTCTTTATCTCTCCATTCTACAAGTTTTGTATTTAAACTGCACTTGCAGTATTTGCAAAATCCCTCATCAATATTATTGGGAACGCCGCGGATCCATTTTTTTTTTAATGGGTCTTCTAACCGCGACACCCTAAATTTCAGTTTGTAAATTTCCTTTGAAAATTTTGTTAAACTTTTGAAAACTTTAATGATCGATCGATAAATATATTTTCGATTACAGGACTACAGCGTTTGAAACAGGGATACATCGTAAAATATCTTGCAATAAAGCAATATTAAAGCGAAGATATTGATTTACTTGACAAATTTTATAAACAACCTTTAACAATTAAAAAAGGATGAAAAAAGGCAAATACAATATAAAAAAGGCATTTTTTCCAGACAGGGGCTGTTTCTAAATTTTTGCGGCAGTTGTAATTTCAAAAAGGACAGATCTGTCCGGAAAAAGGCCATGCTGGCAACACTGGCTTGGTGTCTTCTTTATAAAATATGTCTGAAAAGTCTGAGCAAATTTGGATGAGCTGTGATTTCTCCTCTTTATTTAGGTTTTCCGTACTCGGAATGCTGTGTTTAGACTGTGTAAGGCTTTCGAGGGTTGGTTTATTCACGAGGTTGTAGAGTTGGATGAACTCGTTGTTGTTGAAAGGTTGCGTGGGTAAGGGATCTTTGATGCAAATAGCTTGATCTTCGAATGATTCGTTGACCAATTTGAGGTTTGCGACACCTTTGGTAGCGGTGTATAATCCACCAACACCTAGTGTTGTTTTTGGTAAATAGAAATCGCCGTCTGGCGTTTGGACTGGCAAAGGTAATAATGTCTTGCTAGAGCTACAGATCTCGTGTACGTGAATGGCAGTGTCGACTCTCGTGAGGATGGGTATAGTTGCAAGAGGGGTTACTAGCTGTCGTGTTTGTAAGTCAATTTTTGCACTTAGTTTTGTTAATATGTCCATACCTAGAAGGCCGTTAAAGAAGGTGTGGAATTTGAAAATTAATAGTTGTATGTTTGTTGCCTCGTTAAATTCTTTGAATAGAGGGATGTTTGTAGAGTTTGTAATTTCTATCAGCAATTTCAATGGTGTATTATTAAAGGAAGTTATT